>JACXGM010009327.1:0-18893 GCA_016801145.1 Umbra pygmaea
CTCTTGATCAAGCTTTGCTGGCAGTCCCCAGGGTTAGACTCAAGCGTAGAGGTGAGCGTGCTTTTTCGGTGGCAGGTCCGCGTCTCTGGAACTCCATGCCCCTACAGATTAGAACGGCCCCTACCTTGTCTGTTTTTAAGTCTTTATTAAAAACCCACCTGTTCTCCTCAGCATACTAACCTACATCTCTGGCTGATTCTACATTCTTATTTGTGTGTTGTGTTGTTGTTTTATAGGTATTTTGTATTACTTTCTTTTTAGATTTTTTACTTTTCTGTAAAGCACTTTGGTCAGCCTAGTGGCTGTTGTAAATGCGCTTTATAAATAAAATGACCTTGACCTTGATTATTGCAATACGTAATTAGAAGGAAAAATATTACCACATAAGGGAAGTCATTGTGGTGTCTGAAAATGTGAAAAAATAGGTATACATCTAGTGTATACACATTTACTCAAATTATTCAGAATGAATTATTTACACTGATATACACTCACCTAAAGGATTATTAGGAACACCTGTTCAATTTCTCCTTAATGCAATGATCTACTCAACCAATCACATGGCAGTTGCTTCAATGCATTTAGGGGTGTGGTCCTGTTCAAGACAATCTCCTGAACTCCAAACTGAATGTCAGAATGGGAAAGGTGATTTAAGCAATTTTGAGCGTGGCTTGGTTGTTGGTGCCAGACGGGCCGGTCTGAGTATTTCACAATCTGCTCAGTTACTGGGATTTTCAGGCACAACCATTTCTAGGGTTTACAAAGAATGGTGTGAAAAGGGAAAAACATCCAGTATGCGGCAGTCCTGTGGGCGAAAATGCCTTGTTAATGCTCGAGGTCAGAGGAGAATGGGCCGACTGCTTAAATCTGATAGAAGGGCAACTTTGACTGAAATAACAACTCTTGACAACCGAGGTATGCAGCAAAGCATTTGTGAAGCCACAACATGCACAACCTTGAGGCGGATGGGCTACAACAGCAGAAGACCCCAACGGGTACCACTCATCTCCACTACAAATAGGAAAAAGAGGCTACAATTTGCAAGAGCACACCAAAATTGGACAGTTGAAGACTGGAAAAATGTTGCATGGTCTGATGAGTCTCGATTTCTGTTGAGACATTCAGATGGTAGAGTCAGAATTTGGCATCAACAGAATGAGAACATGGATCCGTCATGCCTTGTTACCACTGTCCAGGCTGGTGGTGGTGGTGTAATGGTTTGTGGGATGTTGTCTTGGCACACTTAAGGCACCTTAGTGCCAATTGGGCATCGTTTAAATGCCATGGCCTACCTGAGCATTGTTTCTGACCATGTCCATCCCTTTATGGCCACCATGTACCCATCCTCTGACAGCTACTTCCAGCAGGATAATGGACCATGTCACAAAGCTTGAATCATTTCAAATTGTTTCTTGAACATGAAGCAACAATGTAACTTTATATATTGACAATTTCTATGATAAGTAGTAATACTACAACTCCATACAGTGACAGTGTCTTTAATACAAATGCTTTGCTGCATACCTCGGTTGTAACAAGTGGTTATTTCAGTCAAAGTTGCTCTTCTATCAGCTTGAAGCAGTCTGCATTCTCCTCTGACCTCTAGCATCAACAAGGCACTTTCGCCCACAAGACTGCCGCATACTGGATGTTTTTCCCTTTTACACCATTCTTTGTAAACCCTAGAAATATTCGTGCATGAAAATCCTAATAACTGAGCAGATTGAGAAATACTCAGACCGGCCCGTCTGGTACCAACAACCAAGCCACGCTCAAAATTGCTTACATAACCTTTCTTTCCCATTCTGACATTCAGTTTGGAGTTCAGGAGATCGTCTTGACCAGGACCACACCCCTAAATGCATTGAAGCAACTGCCATGTGATTGGTTGAGTAGATTGCATCAATGAAAAATTAAACAGGTGTTCCTAATAATCCTTTAGGTGAGTGTATAATACAAGTACTGTATATGCTGTCACAGTCCTAACCACAAGTACTGTATATGCTGTCACAGTCCTAACCACAAGTACTGTATATGCTGTCACAGTCTATACTACAAGTACTGTATATGCTGTTACAGTCTGTACTACAAGTACTGTATATGCTGTCACAGTTTATACTACAAGTACTGTATATGCTGTTACAGTCTGTACTACAAGTACTGTATATGCTGTCACAGTCTATACTACAAGTACTGTATATGCTGTCACAGTCTATACCACAAGTACTGTATATGCTGTCACAGTCTATACTACAAGTACTGTATTTGCTGTCACAGTCTATACTACAAGTACTGTATATGGTGTCACAGTCTATTCTACAAGTACTGTATAGGCTGTCACAGTCTGTACTAATGCTCACCCAGAGGAAACCTATAGTACATTGTTATTGACAGCTTCAATAGGGCTAATATGAGGAATGTTCTACTGAAATGTTACTGACACATTCAGGTTCCCATTCGTGGAGACCAGATTCTTGACCATTTGTTACTCACCAATTCGTAATAGCTACAAAACCCTCCCCCGCCCACACCTCCATTCTTCTCCTTCCGCCCTCCAGGCAGCAACTAAAACAGGAGAAACTGGTTCTTCAAGCAATGCTGTGGTTAGGAAGCAAGCTCCTTCCTACAAGACTACTTTGAAACTAGTCTGGCAGATGTTCTGCAAAACAGCAGGTGGCGATATTAACAAATACACAGCTCCGTCTCAGCCTACATCTCCAAGTGCATCGATGATGTCGCACAGAGGGTAAATGTGCGTACTTTCCCCAACCAGACGTCATGGATTAATGGGGATGTCAGAGCTAAACTCAGAGTACCATCTGCCGATAGTTCTGGGGACCTGAACGCCTCAAAGAGGTTCAAATATGACCGAATGAGGGCCATCAGAGATGCAAAAAGGAATGACAGAGACAAGCCGGTGACAAACTACCACACTTCTAACTCCAGACTGCAACATTTCACAAACTACAAAGGGAAGAACATCAGTGACACCCAAACCGTCCTATCTCTCAACGTCTCCAAGACGAAGGAGATGATAGCGGACTTCAGGAAACGGAAGAGGGACTGCAATAGTGCAGTAGATGAGAGGGTCTCGTGCTTCAAGTTCCTTAGTGTGCACATTAAAGATGATCAGATCTGGTCCAGGCAGGCAGGCTTGGCAATAAAATCTGCACAAAAGCACATATACTTCCTAAGGGGACTTAAAAAGTTCAGCTTGTCAGCCAACTCACCAACTTCTATAGGTGCACTATTGAGACTATCCTATCTGGCTGCATTACTGCCTGATACGGCAGCGACTCCTCTGCTGATCGTAATGCCTTCCAGAGGAGTGGTTCTCAAACCCCTGCTCAGGGACTCTCAGCCGTCTCACAGTTTCGTTGTAGTCCTGAACTAGCTCACCTGATTTAAGCAGGTAAGGGCTTGGTAATTAGTTGACAAGATTTTTCAGGTGTGCTAGCTCTGGGATACATCTAATACATGGCATGGCTGGGGGTCCCCGAAGAGAGGTGACGGGACAGTCTATACTACAAGTACTGTATATGCCAGGACTGTCTATACTACAAGTACCGGTACTATATTTGCCGTGACAGTCTATATTTGTCACATCGGCCCCCAGGCCGGGATACAGGGGGCGCTCGGACTCCCCGGAATACTGACTGTTATGGTTTGGTTAATTCACTATAGGGTTTGGGGCGGTGGACATCTAGCTTTCTCTATGCTAGCACGCAGGTGCTTTCAGTTCGGCCTGATTACTGGCAAGGTGGGACTCATTATATACCAGAGTTTGGGCTAGAAGCGTTGTCTGTTATTACTTTGGTTCTGCGTGTGTTGCTAGCGCTGTAATCCTTTTGGGAAGTCTATTTTTGAGTTTGGGATTATTAAACATTCTGAAGAGTTTTCCTGCGCTTGTCTCCTGTTTATTGAGCTAGAACATTGACAATATTACAAGTACTGTATATGCAGTGACAGTCTATATTACAAGTACTGTATATACCGGGCAGGCAGGATTGGGTAGGTTACCTTTTAAATGTAATCCGTTACAGTTACTAGTTACTCATCCACAATTGTAATCAGTAATGTAACTTTTGGATTACCCAAACTCAGTAACGTAATCTGATTATTTTCCACTACTTTTAGATTACTTTAAGAAGCTAGTTTATAACCAGTAGAATGGCATAGCAGGAAGTTTGTTTAAATAACCTGGTTTCAGACTAAATCAAAAAACAAATTCTGTGGCCCCAAAAACATTTTTGCTCTTTAGCACTCAGAAAATATATAGAAAGGTCACACCACTTTATGTCAGTAAGGGCATTATATGTGGAATGATGGCAAATGGTAGTGTGCCAAAAGAAAAACAAGATCTAGTTGGACCAATAATGGCAGTTGACAATATAACATACAATATTATGTACCAGTTTGTAATTAGATATAGCACATTTTGAAAAAAAATCTGCACTTTGGGAACCCTGAACCAATTATATAATTCACTATACTGTACTGTTTATGCAGTAACAGTCTAAATTATAACTGTCTGGAGTAACATTTCTCATCACGAAAATTCACAGCAAACAAGTTGGGAGAAATGAAGACGGAAAGGTTAATCCTCTGAGACAGGTGAATCAAGCATATGCATCCTCTGAGACAGGTGAATCAAGCATATGAATCCTCTGAGACAGGTGAATCAAGCATATGAATCCTCTGAGACAGGTGAATCAAGCATATGAATCCTCTGAGAAAGGTGAATCAAGCAATTCTGCTATTTTCACACTGCTCATCTAACCAGGATGATGAGGTTGGGGTAAGCTATGCCCCCTTATGTATATGCAATCAGAACTAGAAGTATCGTGCTCCCGAATTGGCACAGTTTTTTCGTTACAGGCTAGGTTTGAGCCTTCACTGAACGGTTGGCTGACGTGTAGCTGGGAGCTCATTGCGCAAGCAATCCATCATATAAGGAATGTTCTAAGAAGATGTCTCAGTCATCACCAGACACACGTTTTAGTCACATCCAAGGGCCCATACAAAAGAAAATGCAAAGCAAGCTCACACAATGTCTGTTGCTTTTGTAAATGATGATTTAATTGGAGAAAAGGCTCCTGGTTAAAATGATTATTTAGCGAGTTGATCGTAGGATGTTTAATAAAGTACTTTTTTTCATCCCGGAACTGGGATCTCAGCGAGAAGGTAACAAAGACATGTTTCGGAGAATACCCTGAATAACAATATGAGCAGACTTATAAAGCCTTGAGTAGAGTTCATCTAGCACCTTGGAGAAGACTCTTATCTCTTCAGACCCGACCCATGACTCATGAGCAGATCAGCAGGTCTCCTTGAATCTTACTAGATGGCCTTGACCAGTTGTTGTTCCCAAATTCACTTAGTAACCCTTTAGTAACCCTTATGTCTGTGCCCTGTCCTGTTAGTCTGAATGGCATCACACATGTATTAGATCTGTGCTGGTATTACAATCTAATATATAATAGATAATAGAGTTATAAGCCATAAGTCATTAGTCTGAATTAGTCTGAATAGCATCAAACATGTATTAGATCTGTGCTGGTATTACAGTCTAATATATAATAGATAATAGAGTTATAAGCCATAAGTCATTAGTCTGAATTAGTCTGAATGGCATCAAACATGTATTAGATCTGTAATGGTATTACAGTCTAATATATAATAGATAATAGAGTTAAAAGCCATAAGTCATATGCTTATTCTGATGTTTATAAGGAAGACAACAGCCATTGATGGCCTCTCTGTCATGGTCAATTTTAGCACAGTGACCCAGCTGCCCCTCCCTCTAAGAGGAAAAGCTCATGCTCATCTTTACAATAACAAGATCCACACAGAGCCTTCCTGAGTCATTGTGTGGCCTTGAATCTCTCCCTCCCAGAGAGAGAGGTAAAGCCCCTGTCTACACGCAAATTACTTAACAGGCCTGTCATGTGAAATTTGTCCCACAATAAAAAATTAATGGAACCCTATGGTGGCACAGACAGTATGATTTATGAATGTACTGTATGACAACCTTTGTTCATTGTATGTCTATGTTGAAATTCAAATGCTTCCTCATAAGTGGTTATGGTTTATTTGGTAACAACCTATGTACTGTATGTCTAACATGTAACAGCTGGTCTTTCATTCTAAACACAGACACATTTAGTAAGATAGCACATTGTACGCTGTCAAGATATTTTGGAGGAATGAAATTCTATATGAGCATCTTAAATACAGTTTAAACGGTTTAGAATGGTAGAACTAGATGAGTGTGTTATGCACCTAAGAAACATACACTGCTCAAAAAAATTAAGGGAATACTAAAATCTCCCCTCAGGTCTCGATAAATAAAACATATTCTATTAAGATTAAATCTTTACTGTACGTCATGTAATTCGTTCAGAACAAATTGACGTAACAACGGTAAATGGAAACCAAAATCACCAATTATTGAGGGCTGGATTTAAACTCTGAAAATCAAAGTAATTTTTTTTTATCATAGGCTGTTCCAACTCGTTTGAATTTCATCACGGCAAGTCATAATGTGATTCAGTAGTGTGTATGACACCAACGTGCCTGTATGCACTCCAAACATTGTCTGGGCATGCTCCTGATGAGACGGCGGAGGGCATCTTGGGGGATCTCTTCCCAGTCCTGGATCAGCTTGAAGGAGTTGGATGTATCGATACATAACGTCCCAGAGGTTTTCAATTTGATTCAGGTCTGGGGAACGTGAGCGCCACTTAATGGCCTCAATGCTTCGTCATTCCTTCACCGCCTACACACTCTGGTCACAAGATGCCAGGCATTGTCCTGCACCAGGAGGAACGCAGGACCCACTGCACCATTGTAAAGTCTGACGATGTGTCTGAGGATTTCATCCCAACAAAATGTCTGCCTCCCCAGACCAACACTGACTCACCATTATACCGGTCATGAATGATCCCGGCGGCAGCATTGCGTTCATCACAGTGTCTTCCGACTGTGTGAACCTGCTCTCATCTGTGAAGAGAACGTGTAGCCAATGCGGACGTGCCAATTCAGGTGTTCTCTGGCGAATGCCAATCGAGCTGCACGATGCTGGGCTGCGACCACAGGTCCCACGAGAGGACGTCAGGCTTGAATGTGCTGCAGGTACCACCACATGCTACCAATAGTGACAAGTTCACTAGCAAAATGCAAAACTGAAGAAGAATCAGTCAGCAAGGATAACGAGAGTGCAACTGTCTGAAGCCACCACCTACAAAACATTCCCCTTTTTATGGGTTGTATTGCTGTTGCCTGTCCAGTGCACCTGTTGTCACTTTAATTTGCACCAAAACAGGTGACCTTGATTCACAATCGCTTATGCTTCCTAACTGGACAGGTTTGTATCCTTGATACAAGGCCTTCACTGGCATTCTCCTAGCAACACTACGTGACATCATAGGTCCGGTATAAGGAGAAATCCTTCAAAATAAAAGCCTGAAGTTCAATGCATATCAAAATGTATAATTCCTTAGTAAGGTTTGTGGACTCTGAACAAAGGCAAGTTTACAACAGTTCCAGTTGCTTTGAAGTTTTTTAGAATTGCCCTAACATAGACATGGGCATTTTCAGGTGAGCAGCTATTTTATTATTGCCATTCCCTGACTTATGCTGCTCAAAACCCATTTCCCTCACTTGATTTGTGTGTTCTCAGATTTTTCCCATTTTGATGTATGAATATCTAAATATGTCACCTCCTATTTGTACCACAGTGAAACAGGAAGTTATGTATTACTGCCCGAAAGTTCCTAAACACTATGCTCAACTTAAAACAGTAAAATCTAAATGGAAGTAATGCTTCAGACACATGTTGTTTATAACAATTTCTAGGGGTGACAATCGTGGCACACGTGGTTTTGTTAGAAATTATAATTTTTTTATGACAGATTAATTTTTGTATGAATAAATATACTGCAATTAAAGGTTGGTTGTTTTTTTATTTTTTCATTGTGACATTACGCCAGTTCACACAAAAAATAAATTTTTACTAACCCTTTTTTTGCTCATTTTATTCAGGGGTGCCAATATTCGTGGATGGCACTGTATACATATGATCACTCAGTATAAATTTGCACTAAGGGGAAACGTGGACCATAATCATGTCCGGAAAAGGTGATGATGATTCAGGAGGAACTGGAAGAGAAAAGGCCCTGGAATTTAAATTATGTATTTATCATATAAGTTAAAGTGGGGATCATGCAGGTTTACTTTCATAGGGCCACTAGGTCCCTGAATTCATCAATTATTTAACTCCATTCATGTTTTTACTGAAATTTGTCACCTGTCCGTATATTAAAAGTGTCGTCTATTAATGTATATCTTATTGTAGGCCTTCTCTTGTGACTAAAGCAACAATCCACCGAAACTTTAACTGCTGTCCACAGTTACGTCATTACTTTGGGTGGTGTTGCAGAGAATTTCACGTCTTAGATTTCCAGCCTATGACACACCTGAGAATTTTTTTATAAAGGGTTAAATTCCTGTCGTCTCTTGCTAATGGAAACACCCAAAACAACTGAATGAGTCCTCCGCGACAGGGATTAACTTTTTAATTAAAAACAATAAAGAAATAAAGAAACGCAAAAGTTTCAATAAATTACATGTTAGTGTTTGACATACTAGGCTGTATGCAGCTTTGTATGCAAATTTATAGGACATTCGCGATTTTTGTGATGAAGATTTTTTTATTTTATTTAAATTGTAATTGTTGTAAAATCAAACAAGGCATTTGTTTGACATTTGGGGCTCATTTGGCTGTTAACCTTTGTCAATATTGTGAATTGCTAATTTGATCACGGAAACCGCGCGGATCATAAAAACGCTTCCTGCATTTACATTTGTTTCGTCGTCCTTCAAGTAGGTCTGTTAGTGAAGATGACTACTCGATGTATTGGATTGATAATCGGATCCATACTACTGATCCTATCAATAGCCGCGAAGGTGAACGCACAGGACCCAAACGAAGCAGAATGCTTAGAAGGCAAGAGTTTCATAGACGGCAATAAAAACTTTGTACTTGATACTGAGCACGCTGTAAAAGAAGGCGCAAGCTTCATCTCGTCACCAACTGTAGCCATTGTTGAAGATTGTAAAAATCATTGTTGCAAAGATCTAAATTGCAACGTGGCTCTGATTGAGAAAAATGAAGAGAACGACTCGGTTAAAAATTGTTTTCTGTTCAACTGCCTATACAAGAAGGAATTTGTCTGTAGGTTTGTGAACAAAGTGGGATTTACAAATTACATCGTGGAAAACGTCTATGACGCTTACCTTGGAGAACCTGAAACCACCCGTGGTAAGGGTCGGAGTCGACACACACTTACAGGTAGTCGAGTTATTGTGGTTTGGGCCAGGGGACCAGTTTCCCAGTAGTCGTGGATGAAGGCTAATTTGGTGTCCTGAAAACCAGTCATTATTAACTCCCAAAATGTAAACGATAAACACATAATCTCGCGCTGTTAGTGTGTGCGTATGGATACTTGGAGAGAAAAAGAAGTATCGAACATGCATGCATTAGACCATGAATAAATCATTAGCTATTGAGTTTTGTTTTAATTTTCATTCACGTTTTTCTTACTGATGTCCCGGTTCTCAGCAGATAGTGATAAGTTCCCCATTGCCAAGGCGGGTCGGGATGTGGTGGTGCAGCCCAATGAGAAGGTGACACTGAACGGCATTGAGAGCTGGGACGATAAACACATCACCAGCTATGTGTGGAGTCTCTTTAATGGGAACAACACAGTGGAGATTACGGTACCCAGCATCTTTGACTTGGACACATAATGCTGCTTAATAATTTAAAGTACTATACTTCACACAATATTATTATTATTATAGTTTTTATCCAATTCATAACATTGTTATTTTAATTATTGCTTTACTGTATGTTTTAACTGTCAATATGTTAATGCATGATATATTTAACTGAAGTCTTTGCATTTTGTCAACGATAAGATTAACAAGTGACGAAATTGTGTCAACATAATTGCACAAAGAAATACATTTTATTTTAGAAGTAGGCTACCATAGTTTTCTTCTACGTACAATATGTAGCTAGTTTCCGGCCGCTAGGGGTCTCTCAATCAAAACAATAGCAAAAGATGTACTTGGATGACGTCGGGAAGTAGCGTGGGATCATGGGTTTTGTTATCTTCGTCAATGACAACCTTCCAATCTAGCGTCTCCGGTAGAAAAAGTGTCACTAACAAAGTCATGTATTGTTAAAAGTATTATAACTTTATTCACGTTATGTTTGGCGGTTCCCTGGAACTTAGAGCAACTAGAGCAGTCAAAGGTTATCTGACGCCATTGACGGAAGACAAAATGAAACGTCCCGTGTCTTCAAATTATATTACAAATTTCTCTGGGTTTGAAAGTTGGTGGAAACATTTAGGATAATGTAAGTACACAACAAAGAAATATATGTAATATAGGTATAGTGATGTTTGCTTTTTTAATGCAAAGTACTAAGAAATATATGTAATATAGGTATAGTGATGTTTGCTTTTTTAATGCAAAGTACATCTTTTGTTATTGTTTTGGAAAACGACCTATTGTACCTTTTTTAAGTTAGAATTTGAATTTGACACTTCAAATCTGTCTTTACCTTGCAAGTGAAACTAAACTTTCCTGGGAATTTTTTTACCGTCCTTGACGGTAAAAAAAGGAATATAACATACCGTCCTTGACATACTTGACCTTACCCAATGCATATTTTAGTATCTAACAAATGTCAGGAGGTTTTTACACAACCTTAGCACTTGTGGAGAGGGAGAGGGCTTCAGGGTATTCGAAAGTTTAGACTACCACACGCCCTCTTGGATAGGGAATATCCATGGAAAAATAAGGAATAATTATACCAACTGGTATATCGATTCGAAACCAGGCACTTATGTGGATTTTATAAAGTGTAAAAGCCTTGATTATGTCAACTATTATGCACAACGTGTTTTGGTTTGTGCCTTCATCAAGTAATCCCAACTAATGAAGTTTTATACCTTTATAAAATTGACATGAGCATCAGAACTTTGATTGGATCTGTGACGTTGGTCAGTTCAAATGTACATGCTGTGAACGGCCACTTCATTAGGCACACCTGTTCAACTGCTCGTTATCTCATCAGCCAATCAGGTGAAAGCAAGTCAGTGCATTTAGGCATGTAGACATGGTCAAGATGATTGCATCAGAATGAAGAAGAAAGGTGATCTAAGTGACTTTGAATGTGGTATGGTTTTTGTGGCCATATGGGTGGGTTTGATTATTATAGAAAGTGCACAACTACTGGGATTTTCCCACGCAACCATCTCTAGGGTTTACAGCGACGGGTCAGAAAGAGAAAATATCCAGTGAAAGGCAGTTCTCTGGGCGAAAATTGCTTGTTGATTGCTGAGGTCAGAGAATGGTCAGATTGGTTCAAGCTGATAGAAAGGCAACAGTAATTTAATTACCGCTCATTACAACCAAGGTAGGCAGAAGAGCATCTCTGAACGTACAACACTTCCAACCTTGAAGCAGATGACTATAGCAGCAGAATACCACACCGGGTGCCAGTTCTGAGCTAAAAACACGAAACTGAGGCTACAATTCGCACTGGCCCACCAAAATTGGACAATAGCAGATTGTAAAAAGCCTACCTGGTTTAAAGAGTCTCGATTTATGCTGCGACATTCAGATGGTAGAGTTAAAATGATTAAGTTAACAACATGAACGCATGATTCCATCCTGCCTTGTATTGACAGTTCATGCTGGTGGTGGTGGTGTAATGGTGTGGGGGATATTTTTATGAAACAATTTGGCCCCCTTAGTACCAATTGAGCATTTTGTAAATGCCACAGCCTACCTGAGTATTGTTGCTGACCATGTCCTTTACTTTTATGACCACGGTGTACCCATCTTCAAATGGCTACTTTAGCAGGATAACATGCCATGTCAATAAGCTCACATCCTCCAAACTGGTTTCTTGAACATGACAATGAGTTCAATGTACTCTAATGGTCTCCACAGTCACCAGATCACAATTAAATTTAGCACCTTTGTGATGTGGTGGAACGGGAGATGCGCATCATTGATTTGCAGCCGACCAATCTGCAGCAACTGCGTGATGCAATAATGTCAATATGGACCACAGTCTTTGAAGAAAGTTTCCAGCACCTTGTTGAGTTTATTCCATGAAAAGTTAAGGCAATTCTGAAGGCAAAAGGGGGTCCAACCCAGTACTAGCAAGGTGTACCTAATGAAGTTATCAGTCAGTGATTTACAAAAGACATGGAGGGGTTTATAGACTTTATTAAGGACTTTCTTCTTTCTTAAAACCTCCATAGAAATCAGCCTTTGAGGATCAGGTGGTGCTGTCCAACCTGCATCCTGGAATGTACATCTTCCAGCTGGAGGTCACAGACTCCGTTGGTCAGCGCGCCGTTGATCATGTCTCTGTCCTCGTCCTCACCCCCGAACAGTCTGAGAGTGAGTATTGCATTATGGGAAATGTGGAGTGGGATTCGTTAATAATATTGAGAGTTGTTTGTCTTGTCAACAACCCTTTAATATGATTATTATGCAACAAAACAAACTGAAAATATGTGGATTAGGATGGCATATACATGACTTCCATCTGCCTGTGGGCATGACCTTATCTGTGGCTTGTTGCATTCTGATTTATGTATTTCGGTCACTTTAGTGCAAGTTTATACAGTGCCTTGAGAAAGTATTTGGCCCCCTTTACTTTGACTTTTTGCCACATTTCAGGCTTCAAACATAAATATATGAAACTGTAATTTTTTGTGAAGAATCAACAACAAGTGGGACACAATCATGAAGGGGAATGAAATTTATTGGATATATCAAACTTTTTCAACAAATAAAAAATTTAAAAATTGGGCATGCAAAATTATTCAGCCCCCTTAGGTTAATACTTTGTAGCGCCACCTTTTGCTGCGATTACAGCTGTAAGTCCCCTGGGGTATGTCTCTATCAGTTTTGCACATTGAGAGACTGAAAATTTTGCCCATTCCTCCTTGCAAAACAGCTCGAGCTCAGTGAGGTTGGATGGAGAGCATTTGTGAACAGCAGTTTTCAGTTCTTTCCACAGATTCTCGATTGGATTCAGGTCTGGACTTTGACCTGGCCATTCTAACACCTGGATATGTTTATTTGTGAACCATTCCATTGTAGATTTTGCTTTATGTTTTGGATCATTGTCTTGTTGGAAGACAAAACTCTGTCCCAGTCTCAGGTCTTTTGCAGACTCCATGTTTTCTTCCAGAATGGTCCTGTATTTGGCTCCATCCATCTTCCCATCAATTTTAGCCATCTTCCCTGTCCCTGCTGAAGAAAAGCAGGCCCAAACCATGATGCTGCCACCACCATGTTTGACAGTGGGGTTGGTGTGTTCAGGGTGATGAGCTGTGTTGCTTTTACGCCAAACATAACGTCTTGCATTGTTGCCAAAAAGTTCTGATTTGCGTTTCATCTGACCAGAGCACCTTCTTCCACATGTTTGGTGTGTCTCCCAGGTGGCTTGGGGCAAATTTTAAACGACAATTTTATGGATATCTTTCAGAAATGGCTTTCTTCTTGCCACTCTTCCATAAAGGCCAGATTTGTGCAGTATACGACTGATTGTTGTCCTATGAACAGACTCGCCCACCTCAGCTGTAGATCTCTGCAGTTCATCCAGAGTGATCATGGGCCTCTTGGCTGCATCTCTGATCAGTCTTCTCCTTGTATGAGCTGAAAGTTTAGAGGGACAGCTGGGTCTTGGTAGATTTGCAGTGGTCTGATACTCCTTCCATTTCAATTTTATCACTTGCACAGTGCTCTTTGGGATGTTTAAAGCTTGGGAAATCTTTCTGTATCCAAATCCAGCTTTAAACTTCTCCACAACAGTATCTCGGACCTGCCTGGTGTGTTCCTTGTTCTTTTTGATGCTCTCTGTGCATTCAACGGACCTCTGAGACTATTACAGAGCAGGTGCATTTATACAGAGACTTGATTACACACAGGTGGATTCTATTTATCATCATTAGTCATTTAGTTCAACATTGGATCATTCAGAGATCCTCACTGAACTTCTGGAGAGAGTTTGCTGCACTGAAAATAAAGGGGCTGAATAATTTTGCTCACCCAATTTGTCAGTTTTTTAATTGTTAAAAAAGTTTGAAATATCCAATAAATTTCATTCCACTTCATGATTGTGTCCCACTTGTTGTTGCTTCTTCACAAAAAATTACACTTCTATATCTTTGTTTGAAGCCTGAAATGTGGCAAAAGGTCAATGTTCAAGGGGGCCGAATACTTTCGCAAGGCACTGTATCTGGATAGGCTCTTTAATGTCACATTAATGATTTTACTTCCTTAAACGACTCCTGGTATCTAAGTGGATTCTATGAGTTTGGATGACAAGGTTTTTTAAGGCAGTCATTTAAAGAGGCAAAATAGGTTTTGATGGCATGTGGCACATATTGGAACAAACATGATCTAGTATACAATTTCCTGGGACCCGTTTGGACGATATGGTTCCCCTTTTATAACCAGTGGCCAAAAACCCCAGACACACAGTTTCAAGCATCTGTGACATATGCAACATTAAAAATATGCTTAACAACACACAGCTTGTGGTTAACATGGGCCTGTCTATCACTTTGAGGGTTGAAACAAATAACTCCAATAATGTTATTTATTTGTAATTAAATTCATAACGTAGGCGATCATAGCGTGTCTGTCACCAGTTTTGTGTATAAAGCAGGTGACTTTAAAAAATTACTCTTGAATCCAGAGTACAACTTAAAAAACTGTAATGTACTGACTTCGTAGATACCTCATGTGAGTACAAAACTCTTAATCCCAGGCGTAATCTGTGAGAACGCCCTGGTTAAACTGGGCCCCTAGAACAGGTCTGACATGATTTAAACTGTTTCCCACACATGCACATGCGCACCCACGCAAACGCTTTACACAAATTTGAAAGCAGTCAATGAAACAACAGTAGAAGATGGGGATTTCTTTGGCATCATAGATGCAGTAAAGAGAATAAACACCACCCAAACAATGGAAATGTCATGGTAATGCACGAGGGAGGATGCTAAGGGGTAAAGCGTGAATCTCCCCATTGACACCTAGCTAATTTACCATTAAACCTTTTGAGGATATTGTTTGAAAGTTCAATTTCCACCTAGAATTGCAGTCTCATCTAACTGCTTGTAGCTCTGGACATGAAGCAAGGGCATGAATATGTGGGATAGCATTTGAATGAAAACAGTTAACATTTTCTGGTGAAATTAATGTAGAAAATATAACACTGTCCCTAAATAGGCACACCTATACCCAGGAAAATATTTAGGCTTTTATTTCCATGTGTGTTTTAATCCTGAGGTAAAAGAGGTGTTGCATTTCTGTTGCGTTACATTAACTAGTTTACCATATCTATAACTCCATCTTAATTGTGAGGTCTGAATCAACATACAAGGCTAGGAATGTTCATCAGTATCCACCATTTCTCTTATGCTGATTTACATTTGAAATTGCTATAATTTTAATGTAGCCAATACATGACACCAAAAATAGGCTTGGAAAAATATAACAGGGTGGCAAAATTTAAAAATATAGGATTAATAAAGACTAGTCTTGTATTAAGTAGAACACATGTTTTGTGTCAAATTAATTTGGCCTATCTGTCTAGCAATATTGGATGAAATATAGACCTTGCCACTGGGAAAACTAGGATGAGTGTTTACAGATGAGATGGGACTTGTGTATCTTTGTCCTATTCTCTGGTGCTCTACATTGGTTTAACCATCTCTCCCCTTTGGGAAATCGACTCTACATCCAAACAGTCAAAACATCTCTGACCTGGCTCTTCAGTGGTGGAACCATCTTCCACTGGAGGCTAAAACGGCAGTCTCTACCCATCTTCAGGGAACATCTGAACCTTCCTGTTCAATGAGAACCAAAATGAGTTCCACATCCACCACCTCTTTGTAAACTATGTATTACAGTATGTTCATTTCACAGTCTTCTTATCAGTAAATACTTTTGCTGATTACAGATTCTATTATTAAAATGTACTCACTATAAGTTGTGGTTGTAGGAACTGGGGCACAAGAGATGTCACTGTACATGCAATAACACCTGCAGTCTTCTGTATATGTGACAAACCTTTTTTTAAATCTATGCTTACAATTTTACCTTCAATGTTGTAAAAGCAATGCGTCAGTGGCTGTGCCGCTCTCACTATAAAAGACATTAACTTCTCCAGGCATTTTGAGTGGGAGGAGTCATTAACAGGGTGCAACAAATGAGAAGCCGCAAGCATGTGACATCAGACTGAAAGCCATACCTGAAAGCCTTTGAGTATGGGACTATGTCAGTTTGTACACAAGGTCCTACCTTCTGCATTTATGACTGCCCTATGAGTTTAAGATGTGTGGTGAGATAATAGGGTCAACTTTCTATGAGAACAAAAACGCGTTTACAGTGTGCTAAAGGGCAATGACTTCAACCATTTTCCTGTGTTATTCTATGTACTGTGTTATTCTATGTACTGTGTTATTCTATGTACTGTGTTATTCTATGTACTGTAGCAGTTTTTGTGAAAGAGGTGTTAGATGCACTCTTCAAGGCGTAACTTTGGCTACAGTAATGATGTTTTGGATTTAAATTGTTGCTTCAATGTAATGTGTACTGTAGATCCACAGTACACATTACGTTGTTTAGCCCCTAGGTTTTATGGCCTTTTGGTGACATAACAAGTCTTTATTGCCATGGTGAAATCATAGTATGCTTACTTTAAACATTTGCATGGTTTCTACTTACCTTGGCTCTGGTTTACTAAGCTGGAGTCTAGGCCAGGTGTTTTCTAAACTGGTCCAGGAGAGCTAAAACACCTGGTGTTTCTTTACAAATTAGTTACATTCATTTTAATTAAGGGGCCAAGCCGCACTAAAAATCTAAAATCTAACTGCACTTATTTAATAACAAATAGATTGAATTTCTTACAAAGAAACAATTTTTACAATTATACAGACATTACATATGATGACAAGGATATATTTTACAGTGAAACCGATGCATGTCTGTACATGCATGCTCTGTTGTTTGGCAGTCAGTTGTACGCAACAACCCATTCAAGAAATAAAATCTACATGGCACTTGGAAATAGACAGTCCTTTATGGGAAATTGAATGGATCTACACAAGACTGTTTAATCCGCACAAAAACATTTGATTATTTAGTTGTTTCCTCACCTCTCACCACAGGAGTCATTTCAGAACCGTTCCTAGGTGTGAATCGTTGTATCCAGACGCTGGGCTGATGTTTCCCCGTAGCGTCCTCTTTGTCACATTTCACCCTCCGATCCAAATCTGTCTCACATTAGGAGACAATGAAAGGGTGAAAAACCTTTATAACCACTGTTAAAGCCCTGAGCTCAAAAGTATCTAAAGCCCTGAGCTCAAAGGTTCTGGGATTATAATTTAGATATATTTAATGGCTATAAATCGCAGGTAGCTATATTAACATTACAGCAGGGGTTTGTTAACCATGGATTATTAATTCAAACCATGATTCATTGATTGATCTCGTGCTTTTGCAGATCACTGCTTGATCCCCAAGAAGGTGGGTCCATGTCGAGGGGCTTTTGTTCGCTGGCACTACAACGCCGCGTCACAGAGCTGTGAGAATTTTACCTTTGGCGGCTGCAGGGGAAACGACAATAACTACGTGTCCGAGCGGGAGTGCTCTGACGCCTGCGTCGGATCTTCAGGTAGACACGTTCGTCTGGCTCTGAATCTGTCCGCTTCTCTTGCTGATTCCGACTGACTTCATGGCTGCCGGCTCTCTTTTGTATTCTCCGTTGCAAGTTCAATCTGTTTTTTTTCTTTTCCCTTAGAAAAAGGAACACGCAGTTTGCATCCTCAATGTGAGTCTTAACAAAAACTATATGGATAGAGATGTATACTTTTGATGTGCCTGCATGTTTACATTCACTATATGTTTGTGTGTGTGATTAGCTGAGGTTTGTGGCTCCACCTGTCACCATGGCCAGTTTACCTGTCACAATGGCTGCTGTATTGAACAAGGCCTGGAGTGTGACAACATGACACAGTGTACTGATGGCTCTGATGAGGCTTCCTGTGACAATCGTGAGTAGATGTTGATACATACACGATACAATCTTTGTGGGCTGGACACATTTAAAAAATCCTATTTTCACATAATGGTGAAACTTAATTAATGAGAATTAGCTCAAATTAACGGAGGAAATGGAATGGTATCTCACACATGGTTTAATGTGTTTAACTCAATTTATATTCCTATATATATTCCTCTATAGCTATAATATGAGCACTTCCTCCTCAATAAAGTTTCACCAGCCTCCATTTTTCACAGTGGTGGGTAACTATAGCTAATCTATCAGTCACTGTGGCGGGTGAATTGTAAGGTATAGGTTTTTAATTTATTAATTAAAACATTACTTGTCTCGGATTGGATGTCGTTTGACATCCTGATGCTTATTAACGAAGATGCACTTTTGTAACTGAAAAAGTATGTGAAGAAATGTAGGCTAAGGATGCTTGAATTATTTTATAAAGTTAATATGGGTGAAAACAATACTACAGTATGCTTCCAAGCATTTGTAATTGAATGATGTAATTATTGTTATTTACTGTAACAGCGGTTTTAAACTGGCTTGAGTTATTTTTTTTCATTGGTTGATTAAGTCTATGAAATAAATAGGCAATGGAAATGTGTCAAATAAATAAAATTGTCGCAAAAATTACGTGATTGATCATTTGTTTGGTCGGATTTAGGGATGCTCATATTGACCGTTTAACCGTTAACCGAAACTAAAACGTTTGACCGATTTAATA
>JACXGM010009328.1:8094-27840 GCA_016801145.1 Umbra pygmaea
ACACACACACACACACACACACACACACACACACACACACACACACACACACACACACACACACACACACACACACACACACACACACACACACACACACACACACACACACACACACACACACACAGCTGGTCTCACACTGACAGCTCTGCATTATGACCCAGCAGGCACATCTAGTTTCACATGATGGAGGGCTGTGCAGACTAGGGGAAAGGGGGCAGGTAAAATCATCTCCTCTCTTTTATACACATCCAGTTGTACTCATATTACTATTTTAGAAATATAATTTGATATAATTGGAAAGGAGATTACAACCTCTCAAATCCACCCCTAAGAAATAACTATTATGTAAACTGAAAACATTCATGACTTTCCTATACACTTTCTACTGTATAGTATTGAGTAGGTATATATTTCATATATACTTAGTATAAAATAAACTATGTTCACATTAGGGCATGAATGGTGGTATATGAACATTATACGCTATGGTATAATTATCAATATACGCACAAACCCCCAAGCTGCCTTATTGCTATTATACTGTAGAATGTTTACCAATGCAATTAGAGAGGAAGTGTCAACTCATTGGTATACAGTCTGTTATCAACAGGGTGTATTGAATCCTGAATGCTGATTGGATGATCATCCTGGTATATGACACTGAATACCATGAGCATGACACCACATCACTTTTTGGTGCTCTAATGCTCTGGTTTATTAAAGCAAAAAGGCATCTCTGGGGTTTGTGATACATGGACAATATACTAAAGCTAATCGACATGTCCGGGGCACTCAGAGATGCGTCGTGCCTAAGAACAACTCTTAGCCCTGGTATATTGGCCATACTACACCCCTTCATACCTTATTACTTACATATAACACAGCTCTCAGCCAATCAGCAGTGAGATTTTGAAGTGCCCAGTTTAGTCCTTACAGTTAGTTGTACAGAAAGCACCTCTGATCAGGGGGATTGTGTTGATCAAGGATTAATCATATTGCCATACCAACCTCTGATCAGGGGGATCGTGTTGATCAAGGATTAATCATATTGCCATACCAATATTAACCACCAGATAGCAGTATTGCTCCATAATATTTACAATAGCAAAAGCCTTTCTTATCTGCATTGCCATAGTTTAGTTATGAATGGCTGATAAAAACCTTCACTGAACACATTCCTGACAATAACCTTGATTGCACACACAAGTACATTACTGTGGGCTGTAGTTTTGGTTTATTTCTGACAATTTTACCATCACTTTTACCTTGATCAATCCGTCTTTATCTTTCTCTTGCCATCTCTTGTCCTCTCTCTAATAGTAATATTGAAACATTTTAAGACGGCATGTATCACAAACTCCAGATCAGGCAAGATACTTCCCACAATCCCTCTTTCTCTGTATTTTAGCTTCCTGAATTATTTCCTGTTTCTCTTTCCTGATGCTGAGAGTGGGTTTCCTTTCCCTTCTGACACATTCATTTCTCAGGTGGTTTTACGTACATGAAAAAGGAATAACCTAATACAATCTCTGCCTATCCCCCCCTTTCTCCACATACACACAGACAAAAACATCCAGACAGCTCCTCCATCCGAGAACGACGGTCGGCCTTTGGTGGAAAATGTATTCAATTCAAATGAAATTGATGTAGCTAGGAGTAATCTTTCTCTATTAAACCTGTCACTTTTACCAATTGTTCCCTAATATCTTTTACTGCCTAGCTATGAGCGTAGCACATAACATACTCGTGCACAGGAACACAAACACAGATATGTGCACGCACACACGCACGCATGCACACATGCACGCACACCCACACACACACCCACACACACACACATAGTGTGAGTAACCTGCTGAAGAAGTCAGTCAGATGTAACCTTCAGATAAAAGCTCAGAAAGACCTTTATTAGGATAGGAAGTCATGTGTGTAAAATCACTCTCCTTTAAATCACACGGCTCACTCCATAATGTTGTGTGTGTGTCTGTGAGTCTCTGTGTGTGTGTCCATAGGCTTTCAGAATGATAATGAACCAAGTAATATGTAAATAGTAATGTGAAATTAATGACATGCTTACAGTGAGTCCTTTTTGTACTGTGAAGACAGTTCCGTTCTAATTTATGTGTAAAATAATTAGATCTGAAGATATTTTGAGCATAAGAAGTGCTTCGGGACACCACCGCAAGGTAAATTATTTTGAATGACTTAAGTGGAAACATTAATGCAACAGTCTAGTGAATGCACAATAAGCCATACTATCGTTTATGGGGGGAATTTCTCTATGCGCATGTATCAATAAATGAATCAATCCTGTATTTACCGTGTATATCACATTTGATCAATTCACAGCCGATTATATATAGACACCCAGGCTAAATCCCAATGAGCAAGTCAAATGCTCAGTAAACTGGAAAAATGTCCTAAGAAGGCAGGAACATAGGAAAAAATCCTAGAGAGGAACAAGCCTTCATTAGATGACTTAAACGGGGACCAATTTCATTCACAGCCCTCTGTAAAGCACGCTCATTTGACTCTAAGGAAGTTCCAGGGGAACGCGCATCTACTGTACATCCAGGTAATTGTCCCTTTAATAATAATAATAATTATAACTTTGAGCATGCTATTTAATTTTGATGTGAAACTACTCTGACCCCATGCTATTAAAGCAGTACAAAGTCCCGTCTACATAAGAAAGAAACATTTACAATACATGATAAAAAATAATAGGGCTCTATCCCATCTACTCAAGAAAAAATGAAAAAATAATAAAAGAATGCTTCATTATTTTTTATAGAATCTTAGCATTTCAATATATTTCAAATGACCTAAATCTCTACTTCTTTACAACTGTTTGTACTGTTCCAATCAATATCCTTGTAAATGTATTAAGTGTTCTTAAATGCTTATTAAAATGATTGAATTTGACAAATACTGTAAACATGAAATATTTAAAATGGTTCCAATTGAGATTAGGTAAAGTACAAAATGTTTATCGATGTATTGTTTAGCTTGGGTATTAATGAGACTATGTTCATGTCAAATGAAGAAGAGGCCTCTGATCTTTCAGACACTCCGTCATGCACGCACACACGCAGGCAAAATACTGACCTCAACAGTGAAACCTATTTTTCTCACATCTTTTCATCATTGCAATTCTCTTTCTCTATTTCCCTCTCGCACTTTCTCTCTTTTTCTCTGTAAAAGGTTCCTCATTTCATCCAGCCAGCTCCTCCTGAGTGATCTCATTTGATTAAAGGGCATTGAAGAGGAGAATTCACCAGATGAGACCCGTTTTAAAACCAGGTAACTCAAGACTTCAGTCCTTGTTATGCATATTGAGTGCACTTATCAAAGCGATGTGACCGAATCACTTGTAGATGGCAAGCAAAGCTTCACCCACTCTAGATTTGCAGGCATAAGACGAATAAACAAAAGGTACGTTCCGTCAGGGAACAATTATTCCTTTAATTGGAGAGCCAAGAAATGGGTTCGTGATGACTGGGGCTGGTTACAGAAAGGTAGAGAGCCTGAGCATGAAGGAGTGTTTTGGATACATTTATACACACGCCAGGTAAACCCCCAGTGAAAGAAGACATCCATCCTCCAGCAATCACTTGCCTTTCTCGTCTCGGTCCTTCCAAGAACAGGAAGATGCTATATATCAAGACATGCTTCCAAAACATCTCCAATAAACCGTACCTTTAATTCATACATTGCCCTCTGCTCCAACCTTTTAATGGATTTTTAAATAGAGGAAGATTTTATTTCTCTGGTTGTGGGTAATGCATTTGTATGCTTAAGTGTTTTGTTGTGATGTTTTCGTGGGGTGTAGCAAGCTACGGGAGGGAACAGATTCTGCAGTTGGAGGAATATGCTCATTTATGATGTGTCCACAATCCCCCTTTCTTTGAAAGACATTACCGTACATTCAAGGCTGAATGCAACCCACTCCACTGAGGAGCACCATTATGGCGTGGTTGACAGGTAAAGGTTAAAGGTCATTACTGATTGAGCAAACGTATGCAATGTTTACTGTAAATGCACTCTTTAATGAATGTTATCCACACTAAAATGCAATTCTATATTTTTTAAGATGCAATTCCTAAACACTGCGGATTGAAACCCATTTTCTGTCAATACTGACTGAAACTCTCAACACTGAAATCAATGTGCAACAAGTGGGAAATGCTAAAGGGTTGGTTTAGCGTTAGATTTAGGAATATGATACAACTTAGTGTGGAGTAAGTGAATTCGGGTTATAGTAAAATATAAAATAGATGTAAAGACAAGGCGTGGTACCACTTATTTGTGACCATTTATAACATTCAGGGTGTTTTGGATTACCCAAACTCACTAAAATTATTGAATTACTCTTCTCTAAACGTAGAAGACATAAAGGATCCATCAAAGAATACACATCACATTGGTCTCAGTTGTGTGCTCAGAGTTACTTACAGTAGGTGGAACACATGTAATGGTATCTTTAAGCACACTGGGCAAGATATACGTAGAGGGATACAACTTCTCCAGTCCCATTTTTCAAAAGACATGGGCAAGAAGTTTTTCAATCGCAGTTCCTGCTTTAAAAGTAATCCAAGAAGTAATCATCAGGTAATTCGATTACAATATTTTCCTGGTACTGTGATTTAATGTAGAGTTTTGTTATCAGATTAGATGAGATCCATTACCCTCTAACCTTGACAACCTTATGTAATTACCCTGCTGTAATTGACTTCACACATTCTTCCCTAAAGCAGATAGAGTGATGTCATCTAATTAGAGAAAGTTGACAGCCGGGTGTCACCGTTATTAGGTCCCCACTGGAAATGAGTGTGAAGTCTTCAGGGTTCCTGTCAGACGTGCTGCTCTCCATGAGCTGTGATACTGTATCTGACACATAGTCACGCACGCACGCACACACACACTCACTCACGCACTCACGCACACACGCACACACGCACACACGCACACACGCACACACACACACACGCACACACACACACACACTCTCTAAACTAATCCTGACTGTATATTAAACCCTAAACTACTAATTTTAAGGCATTAACCCAAACCTAACAATACACCTATTCTCCACCATATCACCCATATTTTACTTAAAACCAGTGGTCTACAACATGTCAAACTACCAGTAGCTTGTAGCCAGTTTTAGTAATAATCATATTTTATGTTGACATTAAAGACAAAGGTATCAAAACCGATTTTTTTAGGGCCCACCTCATGAATGTTTGTTAACCTTTCATTTAATAAGTATAATTCAAGAAAATATAAGGAATGTTTTTCTTCCACAAAAAGGATCATGGAGGTTGCCTGGGAATGATCTGATAGGAATGTGCCTATTGCAAAAAAATAACGGTTGTAGCTTGTGGCATGTTTCAATTTTAAAAAGAAGCTTTCATTCTAGAAAAGATTTGAGACCCTGGCCCTGAACCCATAACCTATTTTAGGGTTTTGCTTCCTTACATTTTTGGATCATTTTGGTCCCCACTAGTACAGTTAAAATACCTTAGTTAAGCCCACAAATCAAATGTACTGTACAAAACAGCCCATGACCATTGACACAAAGTGGTACCTTGCTAGCTGCTTCGCCCTTGACTTATGCAGGCCAGATCTTTTTGAAGGCCATGTACTGAAAACATGGCCCAAACTCCCACAAGTTTGCACTAATATTCAAGGCTGTCCAGGCATAGAACGAGAAACTGGGAAGATGGATCTGTAAGGAATTGAAAGCAACACAAACCAACACAGAAACTAACTACACAAACAACAAGGACACCCGGTGCAAATGTTATACCTGGACACTTCTTGTGATTGTAGGGGTAAATTATTAACATATAAAATAATTTAGATGAAAAGTATAGGTTTTCTTTAGATCCTAGAAGCTAAAATATTTAGCAGTTTATCCATAGGAGAACCCTTAGATATACCCATTTTGGGATCAATAAGAAAACTTTTTGTTTCAATATACTGTAGAACACTTTCAAGTTAGCATTCTACATGGAACAACATAAACTTGGGTTATGCTATGTGACAGCCTTCTGAACACATTTTTAAATAGTGTTGATCTGGAGCTGAAACATTGAAATTAACGAGGGCCACAATATAACTTAAAAGGGCTATAAATATTACATTTTATTATTTCACATCTCCATACAGTATATATTATATTTACAGTTAGAAAATCACAATTCCCCCTCACAAGTCGCAGTACATACAACTAGGAAAACAGACTATATAGTCTTGTTTTTTAGTTTGATTATACAGAGAGTATATGGTAGTTTTATTATATATATATATATATATATATATATATATATAAGGAGCGAGAGAGAGTAGGATTATATACAGTCCACTTTTTTGACCAGATACTACATTGACAGAAAACACAGTGCAGTACATTTTCTTGCAAAAAAGTTGCAGGGGAAAGGAAAAGAATGTGCCTAATTGAAGGGAAAAATAAAAGTAGATATAAAGGTTGGAGAACTCAGGTCTATGGCGTGGGTTGCTGGGGTCATTGGCTATTTTGTAGGGCTTTGCTCTGACATCGCCTGGTGTAGAGGTCTGGGGTGACAAAGAGTTTGACCAAAGTGTTGAACTTGGCTGTTAGTACCACCCGTCTTGCAAACGAGGGGGCAGTGGCTATACCAAGCACTGAATTAGCCTGTCAAATGCTGGATGGTGCAGCGGTAGAAATGCACATGCCAAAATGCTTTGACAAGGGAAAATGCTCTTTCTGTCCCTTTGCTATGTTCTGTCACTCTGCTAATTCACTTTCTCTCTGCTAAGTCTTTTTCTCTCTGCTAAGTCTCTTTGCTAAATCTTTACCTCTCTGCTTAGTCCCTGTCTCTCTGCTTTGTCCCTGTCTCTCTGCTAAGTCCTCATATCTTTGCTATATCCCTGTCTCTGTCCCTTTGCTAAGTCCCTGTCCTCTTGCCTCGGGGGTTCATGATTACTCATTAGTGATCAGAGAGCCTGACGTTGCTGTTGTCATGCTTCGCCATGTCGTAATGGGTGAACAATTCTACTATATATTTTGTATTTTGTTCTTTTGTGTAACTCCATGTCATCTGACACCTTGTGGTTTATCTTGGCCAAGTCGCCGTTGCAAATGAGAATGTGTTGTCAATCAGCCAACCTGGTTAAATAAATGTGAAATATAAAATGGTGGTGGACTGAGCACCCATCCCTGAGGATTCTCTCTGTTGAGGGTGAGTGATCCAACCTCACCACATTAGGGCCAACCTTCAGGACGTTCAGGATCATGTTGGAGAGAGCGGAGTGTTTATTCCCACGTTCCTGAGCCTAGTAATGATATGTGCACACTCTGGGCATACATAAACCTCTATATTATTGTTGGCTTGTACTAGAAAGCTAAATCTACAAATTGCTGTTTATTGACTAGCTATCACTCACTGGAATCAGTAAGCATGTTCACCATCTTACTTGTATTTCACTGTGTGCTTTTTACACACAAATATAAGGGTCTGAATCTGACAGAAATTCCTAATGCTGTTATTTAGCTGGCTAACTAGTTTGTTGCAGCAACAACCACAAACTACAACCGCAGAGCGATTAGTAATCAGCAGTTGATTTAGAGCAAACCTAAGCTAGAGAAGCTGCAGTATGATATTTCAGGTGAGGTTAATCAATAAGTTAACTAAAAAAAATAGTTGTTTGTTTTTACTGAGATGTATCTGAATAGATGAGCAAATGAATGTGGGTTTGTTTTGATCATCAACAAGCCTATTTCTAATAACCTGGTTAAAACATCCATTGTAGTGTTTTCTGTAACATCTGTACAGATCATGACATGGTTTCTGTGTTGTGTAACTTGAATACATTTTTCTTTAATGTTTATGCATATAACACATTCAAATACGCTGTAATAACAATATCATTACAATGGTGATTACGTATATTTAAATAAAAAATATTTCTGTAAATATTTGGGATTTGCATAGTCTCGTGGAATCTCCATGTATACCTTGTTGAATTTATAAAACTGTTGTTAATGACAATGCAACAGCGATATTTACCATTGGATGGCCTTAAACGATTCATTTGAATTCCATGCTCCGACTAAGTCAAGACAAATCTCTGCGGTACCTCCAGGAAACTGTTGCTACATTGATCCTGTGAAGATTCCTCAAAGCTTTTGAGGTTCTGACTCATGACACACGATGCACAGTTGGGTTTCACAAGTTCTTCCTGTTCGTAAATGGGTGAACTTGGAAAATAAGTGTGTATCTTTGTAAATTCACTAAACAGGATGGAAGGACAAGTGCCAGGTCTGGGGTTTAGTAGTAATGCTTGTGGTTGCTTAAACACATAAATGTCTACCAAATGAGGAGTTGGGTTAAATTCTCAACAGAGATCAATTTACAATTTGCTTTTCACAAACACTAATGAAGAAAACCAAATGCAGTTGAGGGGAATTGTGCTAATAAAAAGTTATTTACAAAGTGATTGCTAAAATGATACAATGGAATTTGCTTTCATAATTTTGGCTGTTTATTAAAATGTATTGAAGTTACAGCTATATAATGAATATGGGCTTAAAGGGCAGTCTCTCAGCTTCAATTTGTGGAAATTCACATCCAAATAAGAGGAAGGGTTTGAGAATTACAGCTCTTTTTTAAAGGACCAAAGTAATTGGACAATTTACTCAAAAGCTTTCCTGGACAGGTGTTGGCTATTCCTTCGTTATTTCCTCATCAATTAAGCGGGTAAAAGGTCTGGAGTTGATTCCAGGTGTGGCATGCACATTTGGAAGCGGTTGCTGTATACCCACAACATGTGATCTAAGAAGCTCTCAATGCAAGTGAAACAGCTTATTATCTTTAGGCTGTAAAAAATAAACTCATCAGAGACAGAGAGCAGATCTCTGATGAGGACATTAGGAGTGGCCAAATCAACAGTTTGGTACATTCAGAGAAGAAAAGAATACTGAATACTGTTTACAAGATTGTAAAGACTGTATAAGATGTTTGATCTCTTCTATACTTTTCAAACCTTATTGTTTACTAATTAAGCTTGTGTTTTTACTTATTATTTCTGCATTACTGCAGCTATGGTACAAGATTTTTACTGTACATGCATTAACAATGCATCTCTTGTGCAATGTGATAATAAACTTGAACATGTTATGCACACGCCAACAAGAATGATAAACATTTAAAAAAGATTTACTTTAGGAGAAATACTGTATATGCTTTGTAAAGGATTTGACAGAGAATTAATTAAGTAAGTAATTAGATCTGTTTCCTCTTGTCTCGTTGTTTCGTAAAGGCAAAGGTTTATTACTGTGGGTTGTTTTTTTTGTGTGTAGTTGCACGCGTTTTGTGTGTGTGGTTGCCTGTGAACGGACGTGATAGCGAATGCAGTCACTAGCTCACCCGTTTGTTTGGTGTAAACTCTCCCTCGTTGACCTTTAGGGGTGGCGATCGATCCGAGGATATTTGAGGTGTGTTCTAGCGTCCTCCCGGGCTGGAGAGGCTCACCCCACTTCATGGGTCAGTCAGGAGCCCCTTCGAGGGGGTGGAGGTGAGCGGCTGAGTGAGAAGCTGGGTGGTTGAATTGGTCCTACATGCCTTTAAGATGAAATCAATAATGATCTACTCACTGACTATCTCTTTACCGGCATAGCTGCCTCATCCAATGACAGCTGGGCAGGGAGGCAGGTGGTGGAGAGGCAAGAGTACACACACACGCACACACACAAACACCAAAACTGTGGTGCAGCACCAACCTACAGGGGGTGACAGGGAGCTGTCTGTCTGTGGCTTACTGAACACCGAAGGAGCTTTCCCCTCTAAGCCCCCCCCGCCACTTCTCCGTTCCCTCCACATTCCCTCATCTTTCTATCTTTCTCTTCTGACAGGCCTAAATCCCTCTCTTCCATCTCTAACAGACGGATAATCCTTGCTGGGTTCTGGGTAGCTGTTTTGGGCTAATCGTCTGACATGACATGTTAATGTGATAATGACCGTTAACACCTGTCCAATTAGCTGAAAAGTGATGCACCTCAACCTTGGAGAGGACGCCACGCTGCCTTGCTTGTAGACAAACACTAAACACTGACTGGCTACGATACTGTGGATACATGTAATGCTGATACTCTATTCAAATCCTAGTTTAAAGAAGTGTAATTGATGGGACTTCTGAGATGCGGTGACAGAGACACAAAGAGTTGTGCCAGGCAAGGGTTGTCATCTTATTTCATTCATTATTTTACTTTTTATCAGTGCTTTTTAGTTTTCCTCTAAGTTCATGTGTCTCACTGGGTGTCGTTGATGGCTTTTATGAGACGTGATCACAGCGTATTCTCAACACAAATTTTCTGAAATCCTTGACTTTTGTTGAAAACTGACAACAAGGCTGATATTTGGATATTTTTACATAGCAGATTAATGAAGAGGCACCCTAAAGAAAGGTTTTGAAACCACATTGAACTAATCTTATGACAGGGACATTGGGTACATTCAGCTCATTCACGTTACTATACACTCTTAAAAAATGAATCCAATAACGTTTCTGGTTACACTTTATTTAGAGAGTCCCAGATTCCATCTGTAGGTGCTCTATATATAGTCATACATGTATCATCAACAAACTATAAAAAATATATCTGTTGATAAGTAACTAATTGGGTAGGTTAGGTGTAGTGGTAAGTTTACAATACACTTTATGGTAATGGTTAGCGTTACCGTTAGGGGAAGGATTAAGGTTAGGTTTAAGGTTAGTAGATAGTTTGTTAAAATGTTGTTGATAGTCTGCAGATAATCTGTAGAGCATCTACAGATAGAACTTTTGGACTCTCAAAATCAAGTTTTACCAGGGTTCTTCATTTGTCCTCACAGGAGAATGCTTTTCTGGTTCCCAAAAGAACCCTTTATGGTTCCAAATGAGAATCATTTTTGGTGACATATAGAACTCTTTTGGGATCCATTTAAAATCCAAAGTGTAAAATGTTATATATATATATATGTGTCTGGTTCTATATGTAACAATAAATTGTTCTCACTGGAACCAAAAAAGAATTAATATGGCAACAATTAAAAGGGTTCCCCTATGGGGACAAATAAAGAACCCTGTTTGGATAGTTTTTAAGAGTGTATCTTTAATCTAAAAGCATGGGTGCCTGAGGTATTTAAAGTAAGGCTGTATGTATTTGCGATATGGGTGTGGTGTAGGAGAGCTACAAGGTGGACCGTTGCCACACTTGAAAGACTGGGTGTGATTGAGAAGCACAGCTTGACAACAGCAATCGGAAAATCACAGTAGGATCTCTGACTGGCCAATCCTACTCACAGCTTCTGACAGTCACTCCATTAAAACCTAAAGGAAAGTTTGGATTGAAATTCACCACTATGGTAATAGAGTCATCCACCCCCACCCTCTTCCCGCACACAGACACACACGCACGCACATACACACACACACAAAAATGCACATACACATAGACCACTGTTCATTTGCTATTTGAGTGTGTATTTCCGAGCCAAACCCTCAATTCCTCAGTTTGGCCGTATTTACAGAAAAGAGGTGAATTCCGGCTGGGCTGAAGTTGTTGGTGAACAGTAGCGATGGCTGTGTCCTCACAGTGTGTGTGGATTCATAAACTATAATAATGTTATTCACTCTAACAGGTGGACAAGCTAGGTGGTCCAGACTAATCCAAGTCTGAATATAACGTCACTGTTAATCCTTTATTTTAATGTAACCCTAAATGTGTTAGATTTATACATACAGACAGACATAATGGATGGAGGAGAGCTGACCTGGAGGAGAGCTGCCTCCATTATGTTAGGACAAATAGTGAGGGGTGATGAAGACCTAAATAAATCAATTAGTAATGAACACCAATAGCACCTTCCCCGCTACACTGTGCTTCAGATGTGTTTGTGATAAAAATATTGGTTAACATCCAGATCAGTACTCGTCTCTTTCAATAATGATAAGATAACGGTGTCTAAACAATGTGGTTGTAGAGACACAGCGTGCATGCTTAATGTTACATCTTCACCAGTCAACATCTCTGCTTCAATCTGTTCCTCTCACTGACGGTGTGAATGAACATTTACAGACCGGCTGCTCTGCATCACCATTTCATGGATTGCCCTGTCTTATTAATTCATATCCCTCTTTCTCTCTCTTTCTGTGGGGCTGCGTGTGTGTGTGTAACCAGGGTAATTATAAGTGCCAGTGGAGATCAAAGGAGCCACATTACAGCAGTAGTCTCCATGTTTCCGCTGGTGTGTGAGTGTCTCCAGTGGGCTTTGATGCTGTAAGCTCTCCTGGTTGAAATTACAGGATAGTAATACTACAGTATGTAATCTGGCAGTTATCCCAGCAGAGCTGCACACTGTCACACTTTTAGGAGGGGGAGAGGCTGGAACGGAGGCCCACAGGAAGAGCAGAGAAAGATCATCAGTGAATTTAAGTGAGATACAGACAAGCTTCCTCAGATGCTGAATCTGTTTTTTTCTGTCCGTTTCTTTAACCGCTGAATCAACACGAACAACAAATAGTGTATCATGTTGAGAAGAGCACCCTGTAGGATGTGTGTGTGTGTCTGTGTGTCACTACGTGAATGGTTCTTCAGGTACCAACCGCCTAAGGGCCAATTTAGAGAATGTCCGTCTCATGTCACCTTGGCAACCGGAGTGAGGTGAAATGAAATGAGAGGGTTTAGTTTTGTTTTGCCTCCCTGCCACTACATGGTGCTATTCTCTGGCTTCTGTCACATTAGTAGCAAGCTAGCTGATCAATTCATATAATATACACAAGTCACAGGACACCTAAGTCAATTGATCAAACAACATTTCTCAACTGACATGCCTAATCCTACTTAAACTTTGTGCCCACACAATGTTATTGTGATGGTATCATGTACACAGACACCCTAGGTAGGTAATCCCTGAATGGCAGGTGACTAAGTAACCTAATGAACAGTGCCTTATCAGTGCTCACCTGTTTCCTTGAAAAGATGTTGCTGACTGAATGATCTGAACCTGCTCTCTGAAGGTATAAGCTGAAACATCTGTGTTCTCATCATGCAGAAACATTATTTACATTGTCACATCCGATAACACTTCTCTTTGTTTCTTGGAATCTAAAGTGAGCATTTCATTTTGTTCCAAGATGAAATGTTAAAACAATTCAGCCTCTTCCTGAAGTCTGAAAGATAGGCTTCTAGGCTCTGCAATGTAGGGGCTTTGCCAGGATTAATGGAAATGTACAGCTGTGTGTCGTCTGGATAGCAGTAGAAATGGACATTGTGTTTCTGAAGAGGCAGCATATAATGAAAGCGGTCCCAAAACAGAGCTTTGAGGAACACCAAAGCATAACTTTATTTTTGTGATTTATTATATATTTTTCTTTTGTCCACCTGCTTTGGCAATACAAAACAATGAATCCCTTTATACTGAACACTTGAAAACAAAGAGAACAAAGAAGCGAGACAAGAACACAACCTCATTATAAACCTGCCTTCTGACTGGCATTCCCTATTAAATCCTGGCCCACATTAACACAAACACACCTCCCAAACTTCATTGACCAGTCTTTCCAAGCCACTAACCTCCTCACATAAATTTACCAACACTAATGTTTTTTTATATTGTTTTAGGGTATTCTTATTATTTTTATTCAGGACAGTGGGAAGCAGAAGCCAGAGAGAGACAGGTAGTCGGCCGAGCTTGGGTTTGAACCTCCATTGCCAGGGTACATGGGTAGTCCGGCGTCTCTGGCATGTCCTCATGTAATTCTACCCAACCCCTAACCTCCTCACCTAATTCTATCAAACAGTCAGCTGGTTGCTAGGAGCCCACCTTGTTTTGTGTGTGTGTGTGTGACATATTTATGATAAACATTGTATGCAGAAAAAGTGTGTATTAAAAACACAAATGATTATTACATCCGCAGGGCAATGATACCACAGCTTTCCAGACTGATGGATGACAGAGCTGTAGGCGCGAGAGAGAGAGAGAGAGAGAGAGAGAGAGGAAGATGAAGGCAGATTAACTTATAGCGTAGGGGTGAAGAAAATCTGATTTCTGTTATAAGAGTAATTCAATAATTCAGGGATGCAATATATGATCACAATAATAATGACACAGGGATAGAATTTATGTATGTAATTGTGTGTGTGATTGTGTGTCTGTGTGCGCACATTACTGTGTGTGTGTGTGTTTGTCATTTGGCGTAATAACAAATGTTAGGGCCCCCTGATTGGACAATTAAAAGCAGCAGGGTGCCAGTGTTTGATGGGGGAGAGTGTGACATCCATCATAGGAAACAATCACCCTCACCCTGCAGGAACCTCTGTGTATGTGTGTGTGTGTGTGTGTGTGCGTACACGTGCGTGTGTGTGTGCGTGTGTGTGTGTGTGTGCGTGCGCGCGTGTGTGTGTGAGTGAGTGAGAGAACCACCCTAACTAAAGATTCTCTCCAGCTGTAGTAATTGTAATTGTCTCTGCATTCTGCAGCTGTGATCTGAGTGGCTTAACCTAAAGAAAGAAATGAGGAAAGAAGAACTAGGTGATGGATGATGGTAGGAGGAGTTAGGTGATGGAAGATAGAAGGAGGAGCTAGGAGATTGATAATGGTAGGAGGAGCTAGGTGATGGATGACAACTGATCATGTAAGCTAGTTCTATGCTCCACACATACGAACAGTAGTCTACAACTGATCATGTTAGCTAGGGCTATACTCCACGCATGTATAGGAACAATACAGTCTACAACTGATTATTTTAGCTAGGTCTATGTTCCATGCATGTATAGGAACAATACAGTCTACAACAAATTATTTTTGCTAGGTCTATGCTCCACGCATGTAGGAACAATACAGTCTTCAACTCATTATGTTAGCTAGGTCTATGCTCTTTGCCCCACGCTGCTCTGGGTCTCTCAGATTACATCATGGTCCATCTGATATCCACATAAAAGGCAAAAACTAAACATAGCAAAGCCTATTGTGCATTGGTCAAAGATGTGGAGCAGCGAAGCAAAAGAGGCTCTACATGTGTGTCTGGACTGCACAGATTGGGGCATTTTCAGGTCTGCCACTAATAGTCTGGATAAAGTTACAGATTTTGTAACGTCTTACATCAGTTTCTGTGAGGAGAGCTGTGTACCGACACAGGCCAGGGTGAGTTAAAACAATGACAAACCCTGGTTCAGGTCTAAGCTCAGACATTTGTGTTTGGCAAAAGAGGAAGTGTTCAGGGGACAGATATGGCAGTGGGGACAGAAATGGCTACAGAATGGCCAAATACAGCTTTGGGAAGGCAGTAAAGGAAGCCATGGGCATGTATACAGAGAAATTCCAATAACAATTCTCAGCCAATGACCCAGCTGCTGTTTGAAGAGGCCTACAACAGATCACCATCCTCACGCCAAACCCCCCTCCACTCCATCAATGACCTGCGTCTTTCAAATAACCTGAACGTGTTCTGCTACAGATTTGAAACACAAAGGCACAGCCCTGTCAACATCTGTACTGCCTTTGTGTCCAGCCATCTACAGCAGCCCACTGACCCAGTCCTACAGACTCCCATTGTTAAGGACACAACACATTCACCCATCTCAGTCACCCCCACCACTGCCACGACAACGACCATCTCAGTCTTGGAGAGCGACGGCAACAGGCTATTCAAGAAACAGAACCACTATAAGGCAGCCGGGGCGCACGCGGCAGTGTTCACTGACATTTATAACATTTCACTGGAGATATGTCATGTTCCAGTATGCTTAAAATCATCCCACTGCATGAAATACCCTTGTATCAAGACTATTTATTTCCTGACACATATTTAGATACATTGTGTATCAATCTGTATTCAAAACACCATGACACACCAAGACACAGACCACCTTGAATTAAATACATTCTGACACATCCCAGACAGACGCTGTGTTAAATATTGACCCACCTGGAGACATCCCGACACATGGTGTGTTAAATATTGACCCAGCTTAATATATTCTAAAACATACTGTATCAAATACTTGACCAACATTGATACATCCCGATACATGCTGTATCAAATACATGACCTGACTTCATTCCGTCGCTAGCTGTTTCAGATGTTTTGACGTTTCCTAAAATACTATAGGCAGTGGCACAATATTTATCCTTGATTAATTTACTCTAACATTATTCAATGATAGCAATGGGAATATTCTGGCTAATATTGTCATTACTTAAAATAATAAAATACATAAACCTGTTGTTCCACAAATTACAAACTATACCTCCGGAATCCCAAATAATAATTTATAGAATTGATTAAATTAGAATATTTTTATTTAGAACTAAATACATATTGGCAGAGTCATAACTCTTAAAAGTGCAATGTAGAGTTTCATTCTAACAATAAATTATTTGTCTAGCAGCTCTTGCAGTTGGATTAATACTGTAATTCAGTCCTTCATAATGCCAAGATGTGAATTCTTCCAGGGCAGCTTCATCTTTAGTAGTCATGTACTCTTTGTTAGCTTCTGGTCATCAGCTGTCAGATGTAAAATAGTGTTATTAACTGTGAGTCACACACACATCTAGCTTGCTGTGCATGTTTTCTTTCTTGCCTAGGGACACACCTTATGCATCTAACTGTACATCTAAGTCCATGATTTGTTGAATGGCCATCATGTTTTTTTTTCTTGATTACTTTAAAATGCACTTACTACTAAGTTGCAGTGGTTTCACCTGGCTTTTTTAAATGTATGCACTAACTGTAAGTCACCTTGTATAATAGTATCTGCTAAATGACCAACTGATGGTTGGAGAACCGTACCGTCTGCAGAACCAGTGCCTTGCAATATGTCAATCTATTGGATGAGTGGATAGGCAGTACAATGACAGATCATCATTAGATGTCTTACATTTAAACAGTAAAGTGATCAGGAAATATTCAGATGACACACTTTAAGCTAGTAAAAGGATTTCTCCTGATGCACTAACAATTCTAAAGACCTAAAAGCATATTTTGTGCACTATTAGACATTTTTCCAACAAAGTTCACATTACAAGTCAATATCATAACTTACCCACCACAAACGTGTAAGATGTTATGCGTGGAATTACTTATTTTGTTACTGAGAAAACAAAAGGAATAAGATAGAGAATAAGAGGAAATTGTGTAACTTACCTTACTTTATTCTCCAATGTGTCTCCATCAGGACCTGTTGAAAGCATATCTTTTAACGATATTAGACATTTCTCCAACAAAAAGTTCACATTTCTTGTCAATGTCATACCTTACCCAACACTGAAGTGTTAGATATTAGAAGTGGAATTACTTAATTTGATACTGAGATAAAATAGGGAACATAAATTATTATTAGGTATGACATGATGCTACCTACCCCGCTGTTTCCTTCAATGTGTCTCTCCAAAAGGACCTGTTGAAAGCATTTTATTTACAAAATTATTCATTTTCTAACACAATCTTCAGTTTACAAGTCAATATCATAACATTCCCAACAACAAAAGTGGATGACATTAGGGGCCCGATTTTAACGATCTGAAACGCAAGTATCAAACGCAAAACGCAAGTGACATTGTGGGAGGGTCCCGGTTGTGTTGCTATTTTACCGGCAGGATAAATGACTCTTGCGCTGACGCAAATGTAAAATGGGTAGGTCTGAAGTAGCTTCATTAGTCATAGGTGTGGTTTGGGCGTAACGTGCAATAAACCAATCAGAGCATCATCACACATTCCCATTAAGAGCAGGCGCGCTTGTTCCATGGCGGATTGCTATTATAACGGCGGATTGCTATTGATTTTTATTTTTTACAAAATGTAAATAAAGAAATGTCACAAAACCTACTTTCCGATGTTTTTGGCTAACTCTAACTGAATCACGAGGTTATGAATGCATGGTAATATTTAGCAATGCAGTCTAACATTAGAGCAAGATTACTTCGCTTGCTGCTGGGGCATTAGGGTTAAGTGTCAATGGCACATGCATTTCAAAATCATGTCTCCTTGAATACTCTAATATTTTCTCATTTATGTAATCAACACATCCATGATTCATGGACATGTTGTGTAAAACAACAAGCCACAAAGAATGCCTCGATCTTAATTAGTGTAAAGTGCCTCCTGTCCTATCCAAACACCTGATGCACAATTTCAGTGTGCCGAATGTTCGTTCACGCACTGCGTGTTTGTGTGTTTTCGATTCAACAGCATTTCACGCACTGTTGCTGGCATCAAATGGTGTCATCCTCAGCCATGTCTTTAATGGATAGCGCTGTCCCCTTCACAGCCACCCATCAAAGATGGCAGAGTTTGCCATAAATGGGTTGTGGCTTGAGCCAGGGTAATTCGCAAAGACATGGGTGATTGTACTATAGGCATCGCAAATGACTTGTATGTTGATTGAATGGGTTCACTTGTCGTTGATGTTTATCAGTGCAAATTATTCATTCTGATAAATGTGTACACTAGATGTTTGCCTATTTTTTTACATCTTCGGACACCACAATGATTTTCCTCGTGTGGTAATATTTTTCCTTCTAAATATGTATTGCAATAAGGAACTGCTGCATTTGTGTAGATGAGAGGAACAATCAAGTGTATGCGCGCGCTATTATGGCCAAGCATGCACCCTTAAAATAGCATCTGAATAACACACCACTGACTTTTAACCAGGTTTTTCCTGGTCAGTGGCGGAATTGTTTTCGGGAACTGCAAGATAGCACTTGGGAACGTTTGTGCCGGAACACGCCTCTTCTTTTCGCTGAACCGCCCAACAAACGCAAGATCATTCATTATTTTACCAAGACGCTTCTGTGGAGGGAAAAGTCCCATATGCGTCAGGTGCAAGATAGGAATGATACATGCGTTGGTGTTAAAAGTCAATTGTGCTGGGTGTAAGATGGGGCCCTAGGAGTGTAATTACTTATTTCGATACTGAGAAAAAAAAGAAACTGTATTATATAGTGAATGAGAAAACATGATCAAACTTACACTACTCTGCCTTGTTCCTCCATTGTGACTGTCCATAATGCCTAAATGTTAAAAGAATTGTGTTAATTCATTTAAACAACTCCCTTATTTCTCATATTCTTTCCAGAAACATACAACTGGTTAATAAAAAAAAAATTAGTAGGTAAAGCCAAAGTACAACACACTTTGAGCACCTGTCACTAAATGCCCAAGTAAGGAAACCCATTTCATCAAACTCTGTTTAACAATCCAGCCTGAATAATATTAGTCACCAAGCTACCCAGCTATCACAGAGCTGGCAGACCGCCGGTGGTTACAGCTGACAGTATGCTAGCTTTTTGCTCATTGTTTAACGTGCGGTCTGCCGGCGGCAGTGTTGGAGGCTGAGCGGTCAACCAGCGGGTGAGCAGAGTTTTAAACAGAGATCCTCTGCGAATCCTACGCTCTCATACTGTTGTTCCAGTTAGTCTATCAGCTGTATATAGGCTATATCCTAGGCTAGGCTTATGTTCTAGATTTCTATTTCTACTGAAAAATATTTAAAACTATTTAAAAAATGTGTTACAACCAGGGGCGGATTAAGGTGGTCAGGGGCCCCTAGGCTTCTCTTTGTGTGAGGCCCCTCCCCTAATCATTGTGCTTTACTGGAAAAATGTATTTAGTGCCATACATGGTCCACACGCAAGTATGGTGAACTGGCATACACACACATTGAGACAGCCAAAATTACAGTGTTTTCTTTACATTGCTTCAAGTGGTGGACCA
>JACXGM010009329.1:0-27740 GCA_016801145.1 Umbra pygmaea
GCTGTCACAAAGGACTACTACCAAACTCCCTTTATGGGTGGATCACAACCAAACAACACGTAGGTACAGGTTTAAATGTGTGACATACATTGGGGTTTCCCCCTTTCCATGAATCTTAATTCATCCCAGGAGGGATGAGAAACCAGCTGTTGAAGGAGTCACTATTTGGATCTTATAAACATTAATTTCCCACTACAGTAGCTCCTTAAGTAATTGACCACATTCTTTGTGTAGCATCAACACAATTTAGGTGTCTTGGGCAGGGACATTTGGACACTCTCTGGAAAGGCACAGCTGGAGTCACCAGGTAGAAAAACGTGATCACCAACAGCAGTGACGTAATGGAACGAGATGTCAGGCCACATGGTTCTGAAGCATGATCCAAAATCTCCAGTATCTCTGGTGATAATGATCATGTAGTGCATAATATGTACTAATGTGTTATACATTTCAGGTTGTTGATTATCTACAATGGCTCCAAAAAAGAATATTTTTGCAAAGACATTACTATTTTCCTCCTCTAAATGATAATAACATTAGAGCTAGCCATTGCAAATCGATGAAAATGCTGGGAAAAAGAATAAATTACTCAGCTAAAACAATATAATATCTTAGTAGTTACTGCCGGATTAAGTAGTAAAAGAAGACTGTAGGCTGGCTGCTGTTACAGGTTAGTTGTCTTCTGCACTGTGTGCTGGTTTATTCTGCTCAAAATTAAATTTCACATTACTGGCAAAAGTATAGCTTTCGAGCTAGCCAAATGATATTTACGATCCATTTCCAATGTCTTCTGATGAGCTAAGGTCAAATTTGAGGCTACTAAAATGGAAAAGGTAAAACATGAAATGGATTTCAGAGGAACATGGCCATTTCTATAGAGAGCAATTGGAATGGATTTACAGCACAGGCACGAGCGGTCAGTCACTGAGACACTTTGTAGGACAACTAGTTAACAGGAGTCAGGTGCTTGCGTGGCATCTTAAAAACAAACATCAGTTGCTTGGTGCCCCTCAGAGTTGTAGTGCCCCTGAGCACTTGCCCAATTCCCACTATGGTTAATCTGCCCATGGTCTTGACATGTGTTTGGCTCCAGGTGTCTTTAGAAGTGTTGTCCACACACAAAACTAATCTAATGCCCATTTTAGCACAGAGATTACATGAGTTTCTTGGTCCAGTCTTTAAGAGATACAGGTTGCATGTAATCCATCAGAACGCAGATGAATGTAAACATGTTGAAAAACTAAAGCCTTTGATTATCCATGATCAAACACGGTGGAACGTTAGCATTTCTCTCCCCATCTAAATTTACAACAGTTCATTTCTACATTTAGCTACAGGACAAAAATGTTATATTAGTGTCTCAGTCTTGTGTCATTTCATCCATGTGAACATGTGCTTGCGATGGGATAATTCAATCGTTACGAACCAATTGGTCTGAGCTCAATGAGGTTGATGGATGAGCTGTTTGGTACCTTAGTAATGGAAAGCTGTGTGGGTATGGTCCAGATCAGCAGTTTGTATATACGGTATCATCTGGGAGGCTGTGTTAAAGACTCATTAGTGTGGCATCAGCAGAAAGTTTGGTGTTAACTCAGCAGCCTTGAGGCTGGGGAATCAGGGACCCGAGGACAATAGAATAAGAGCCAAGTGGAGACACATGGACCCAGACAGAACAGATAAACAGCAGTAGAGGTAACATCAGCAGAAAAGGCCTTGTTCCATACCAATATACCTCTGGAGAAATAAGCACAGGGCCCATTACTACCCTGGGGCATTGGGAATGATCTTTAAACCAGAGGGAAGAGTGCCCCCTACTGGTACTCCAACCAAGCACAGCGAGACTTCCCTTTTAACGAACTCATGGAAATGTAGTTAAAGGGGACTTCAGTGATTTCTTTTAATTATTGCAGAGGTGAAAGAGTGCAAGCAGAAGTGTTAAACTTTTTTGTGGGAGGGTTCATTTTCACACTTTAAACGTGTCCTGTGTTCATTTTCACACTTTTCATCAGTTTTTCAAAATGTGAAAATGTACCGTCCAATGAATAGTAACATTTAGACATGTTTCTTTAACCCTTTACAGTGTAGAAAATGCACACCTAATGTGTAAAACTCACAATGATCTGGAGCTAAACCTTTTTATATGTATTCACTATATGTATAATGAAGTGAACTCTTATGGAATTTATTTTGTGTCAAAAAGATCAAACAAAATAATTTGTATTGAAAACAAAAAAATATTATATTTTGAAAGCAATGTGATCTTTTTTTTGCGGTTGACTTTTTGTTTTGAAACAACCATTCCGTGTGGGCGGAGTTTAGAGGCATACCTATATTATTATGTTGCCAAACTTGCCATTGGTGAACCGGTTTCACTGCGCTCTCTCTCGGGCGATTTGTGGTCATGTTGGAGGTTAAGCAATTTAGGGTTTATTTGTTGCTGCTTTCATAGATATAAACACTATGGCTGCAGTAATGACTGTAGGTTAATGTAGCCAAAAAGACTTCTGAAGTTTCCTGTACGAACTGATCTAAGTTGAATTTGAGCAGTTTACACCTTCAGATGGGTCAGTGTTCAGCTGCAGCTGGGTGCTAATGTTTGGTGCTGTAACATAATTTTCAATAAACGTCATTTTCAATAAACCACGTTTGTTATTGCATCTCCTTCACGCCTGTCTCTAATTCCATACACTAGGAGGGGAACCGTGACAGGTGCAGCAACCTACCAGTACACTTGCAATTTTCTTTGGTGTTTTTGTCATTTGTTATATATAGTAACCATAGTTATTAACGGTTTTTACGTGAGTAATTTGTGTTGTTCATTTTTGTTAATGTACTTAACATTCTTTACTATTCAAACAGAGCTTAGTTGAAATGGGTGTATTCACGTATGCTTTTGGTCCCAACTCTTGCATTGCTGTTGTAATGCATGTTTTTCTAGTAATGTCCAACATCATATAGAGATAAATGAGAGGGCACCGTTACTCTTTGCAAAAACAATGAGAAGTCACACAAGCATGAACTCTAGTAGCTGAAGGAAGATTCTGGAATGACAGGCCTGAAACTAGACCTCTTATCAAAGCCTGATTTTGGGATGGACCATTAATTTACAAATGGAGGGGGACACTGATGCATGTTTATGTCTGCAAGTTATTTCACATTGTTACATAAATGAACTTGCCCTCCACCAAATCACAAGCATCATCACTTTAGTTTTATATATGAAGGCAAACTGTTGAATTACCTGTAGTCTCCAATAATGTGCAATAAACATAACTATAATACTTTAAACCTAATAATGACACAATCTATATATTTTTGGCCTCTTAAAGGGTCATATTCTGTCCTACAGTGAAGTGAATTGAATAAAATACAACATTCTGAGACAATGAATTTATGCATCTGTAACGTATAGTTCTGCGTTGTGTTTAGGGAGGGGCTGTAACGTACTATTGCGAGCAGCCCGCACAACAGTTCCCCACGTCCTCTGACTGGTCTTGAACCCGCGGCCTTCTGCTCCGCAACACACATTACAGCCCTGCTTGACAACGTACCAACCGAGTGAGCTATACAAAAGGTACTATTTGTATAGCTCTTCGGCGACATTTCAAGCTAGCTGTGGAGTGAGCTTCACGGTAGGATGTTAACTCCGTTACACATAATGTCATATAGAGCAATGATCGTGTTTTTCATTGTGAAATACACGTAAACCCTGTTTAGCCCCCAAGGCTTGAAAACCAGTGTGACAAAGTTTGGGGATATACAGTACAAATATTGAAATGCAACACTGTCTGAACATATTTTTACTATTTTTCTATATGTTTTTAAAAACAAAGCCATACCTCCCCCAACTGCAAGAAAAGGACACTATAAAATTAAGTTAAAAAAACGGTGAATACAAGGTATTTCTTGCTTGTAATAAGTAAAATAATTTGCCAATGCAACAAGACAAATTACACTCTAGACTGATGTCATAACTATTCTCTCACACTACTTTGTGACTTTTAAAATGTGTTCATTCAGGATTGGGGTTAATCATCACAGTATCCTTTTATGTAGGATGGTTTTACTCTCCACAGTGTACCACTATTCTGCCCTACAAAAGGCTAACCGCAGTAACTACGCAAAAAGGCTTTAAAGATATTTTAACTGGCCAGCCAAATATAAGTATATAAGTTACATGGCACACAGTGTAAATGTATTCATGAAGTAATTGTTATGCCCAAAAACCATGACTGCTGATTTGCCCTATGTTAAGGTAGGGTTTTCTAAGTTTCACTCTTTTTGTGGTTACTGCGGTTAGCCTTTGTAGGGCAGTATTGTAGTTAAAAGTACATTGTTTTAATACCAACCGTATTTTACACCACTATGTCATTCTTAAACTGAATTTAACTCTAATACTGGAAATGTTAAACTGAATAACAAATGCTGGACAATTTCCTGTTTATTACATCTTCTCTTAAACATTGTACTGTAGTTACAGCAATGAATTTTTAATCCTTTATTAAAAACCAGTCAGCTGTATTGTATTTAGCAGCTGGTCTTCTTATTAGTAATGTAATAAAAGTTTAACTTAGCTTAATTTGAATTGTGCATCCATGCTTCCTATTGATTTACCCTCACCCCATCCTCCCCCAGCTGTATGCCTGGTGTTCGGCTGTATAATATTCCCTGATGGATGGGATGCAGAGGCAGTGCTGGAGCTATGCGGGGAGGAGACTGGGAAGTATACCCTGGGTCACTGCTCTGTCCGCTGGGCATATATCCTGGCTATTATCGGCATTCTGGATGCCCTGATCCTCTCTTTTCTGGCCTTTGTTTTGGGGAACAGACAGAACGATATGTTCCTGGAGGAACTTGGGCCGGACAACAATAAAGGTGAGAAGGATTTGATCAAACCCTGTTCCATACACACTTGGAAATAAGACCTATTGGGATCTGGTGAAAAGATGTACACTAATTCTCGTTGGCTAAGTGATGTTGTCTTTTTTCAACTCGAGAAGACCATGAGGGGATCACACTCAAAATTCTTAAATAAATGGCAGAATTTTATTTCATTATTTTTTTTTTCAGTATACTTCCCTCAGATCTGCCAAAATCCATGTCACTAGCACATTGAGACTAATTTATTATAATTGTATGCATTTTTATGTATGTTTTCGTATTGTACGTTTGTCTGGGTGTTCAATGTGGGGTGTGAGTTTGGGGGGTGGATGCGTAGTGGGTGGGGTGGAGAGTTTGGGACCGTGACAACTCCGTCTGGTCACTTGTGGGGTGGGAGGGGGGTAAAATTTGTAAAAAATATATTAATATATTCTCTATATATACATACATATATATTGTATTGTATATCATGTTCTTTTCACTTTCTGAAATATCTATACATAAACTTGTAAAAAAAAGATTTAAACTAAGGGAATTTGGCACCAATTTGGACATGCACAAATATAATAAAATAAATTACATGTAAGATTGTTGCTCTCCTTAATCAGATATTTTTTTCTGCATACATTTCTTATCGAGTGTTCAGAAGAGAGATGTTTTCTCAGGAGACCTTTGAAGAGATTGGTGTCATAACCTTTGGCTCATTGTTTTAGTTGTTGAGACTCACAGGCATATTATTACTGAAAAACAATACACAAGTTATGAAGTTGTCAACTGTCAGATCACACGCCTACATTGGCTGATTGAAAAAAAACAAGTTTAAAGTTGCCATAGTAACTAAACAACTTGTCTGCAGTCTCAATAACCCTGCTCTGATTAACCATCTGAAAAATACTCTTTGTAATTCCTTAATTTGTGTACAGACCTTCAACAAAAACACATATAATATAATGTATACAACAATACTTTACTTTGTTCTTGCAGATTTTGCTGTGTCCAGGGTAAGTTACTTTTCAAATAATCTACACACTGTCATGGATTTGTGCGTTCATTACAGTTTGACTTCATTCATCAAGTGTTTGTCAGTGCATTGCACAGTGTATGTATTTGTTTGGCTTTTTAAGTTTAAAGCACTGTCTTTTGGATTGTTGTACAATGTTTCTATTTACATTAATTATTGCATTATCCTTACATACTGTACACTGTAAAACCCAATAAGTTAATTGAACTCAAAATAATTGTTGTAACTGATTGCATTGACATTTTTAAGTACAACTAACTCAATGGGCCCTATCTTACACCCAGCGCAATATAGTTTTTACACAAACGCATGTATCATTCCTATCTTGCACCCGACACATATGGGACATTTCCTTTCACAGACGTGCATCGGTAAATTAGTGAATGAACTTGCGTTCGTTGGGCAGTTCAGCGAAAACAAGAGGCATGGACAGGCGCAAACGTTCCTTGGTGCTATCTTGCAGTTCCCGAAAACATTTCCGCCACTGACCAGGAAAAACCTGGTTAGAAGTCAGTGGCATGTTTTTCAGATGCTATGTTAAGGGCGCATGCTTAACCATAATGTGCATACACTTTGTTCCTCTCATCTACACAAATGCAGCAGTTCTTTATTATTGCAATACATAATTAGAAGGAAAAATATTACCACACAAGGGAAATCATTGTGGTGTCTGAAGATTCGAAAAAAATAGGTATACATCTAGTGTACACATTTACCCAAATTATTCTGAATGAATTATTTGGACAGATATACATCAACCTCAAGGGAACCCATTCAATCCACATACAAGTCATTTGCAATGCTAATAGTAAAATCACCCATGTCTTTGCAAATTACTCTGGGTCAAGCCATGACTCATTTATGGCAACTTTGCCATGAGGAATCCCCCCTTGGATGGGTGGCTGTGAAGGGGACAACGGCTATCCGTTAAAGACATGGTTAATGATGACACAATTTTTAATGCCAGCAAGTGCGTCAAATGCTGTTTCATCAAAAACACACACAAACACGCAGTGTAGCATAATTGAACGAACATTCGGCACAATAAAAATGCCTATCAGGTGTTTGGAATGAACAGGAGGTACACTACTCAAGTCGAGTAGAAGTAAGGAGACGTGATTTTGAAATGCATGTGCCATTGCAACAAACCAAATGCCCAGAAATGCAGAAGGGGAGAGGAGAACTTATTTGACAGAAGATTGTTAGACTACATTGTAAAAATATTACCATGCATTCATAACCTCTTGATTCAGTGAGAGTGAGTCCAAAACATCGGAAAGTATGTCGTGACATTTCTTTATTTACATTTTGTAAAAAGAAAAATCAATAGCAATCCGCCGTTATAATAGCAATCCGCCATGGAACAAGCGCTCCTGCTCTTAAAGGGAATGTGAGATGACGCTCCGATTGGTTTATTGCACGTTACGCCCAAAACACCTATGACTAATGAAGCTGCTTCAGACCTACCGATTTTAGATTTGCGTCGGGCGCAAGAGTCATTTATCCAGCCGGTAAAATAGCAATGGCGCCTGGGACCCTCCCACAATGTCACTTGGGTTTCGCGTTTGATACTTGCGTTTCAGATCATTAAAATAGGGCCCAATAAGTTAATAAGTTTTTTAGCTCAAATAAATTGAGTTAGTTTTACTTAAACAAATATTTTGAGTTAAATTAACTTATTGGGTTTTACAGTGTAATCTGCTACTTTGCTACTTTTATTTTTTGCCCTCAGATTGAGGTTCAGGACAGAAGAAGTGACCCAAGGTATGTTGCTGTCCAGCGGTTCCACTGAGCGTGTTGTTGCCTTGGATGACCAACCCCTTGCCCCTACTCTTCATCCAGCCAACAGGCTACTTTCAAGTCAGGCTCGATATGTAGACAATATGTAAAGCATTCTGTAATAAAACTGGGAGAAACTATATTTTACAAAAGTAAAAATATGTTGTAAACATGCATTAACACTTCTATAAATAGGGTTAGGGTACAATGTTTGTAAATAAAATATGTCCAAACTGAACTTTACATTGCAGCTTTACAGAAATGGATATCTCTGGGAATTTGTAGTGGTACAACGGACATCAAATAACATCACCCTTCAATGGAAACATTGTTCAGTGTACTTCTACACTCTGATATAAAATGTAGGAACACTAGATACAAGTAGATCAAATATTTTATAACATTAAATAGACCTCGTGAAATTACACCTCTGAGGTTCTTTCAGAAGGAGTTTACTGTAAACCAATGAAAAGTAGAGAATAATTTCCGAAAGGATTCAACTGAAACAGGGTAGACAAAAGAAGTGATCCGGTACAGTAGATAGATGACAGAAATATGTGATATTAGGCATTAGCCCTATATGCTGCAATACTCTTGGGCCCCACAGCACTAAAACATTGGGGCCACAGGTTTCCCCAAACTATCCAAACAGGCCTTCTACTGCACATGGCAGTGACCAACACACACTGTGCCTGGGCCCGTTAAGATTGAACCTGTTTACCCCTAAATGGGAAACGTATCCCAGAAAATGAAAATCATTTATGTAGAGGCAGCATTTCTACCATCTTTTAAACATATTCAGAAGGCATCTAGTGAAGAAATATGTACTTTGTGTCCATAATGCATAATACTACTGTAAACTGTAAACAGTTTTTGTAAATTGAGAAGCTCATTGCCTATTTATTAGGTGGCAGCTAATTCTCAGGAAGCTGTACTGTACTGTAAGACATGAACTTAATGTTTATCCTGAATAGACTTTGGTTTGATTGGACACTTCAATGTTTTAAACATTGCTTTTGTAAATATCCATCTCTCTTCAATGTGTTTTTATTCTGAGACTAGCCAACATGTTACTCCTTAACGTAATGAGCACACAACAACACCTTGAGGTGCCCATGTAACTCTTAAGTGTTACATAATCAGTGACTCTCACTTTTTCTTCTGGATCTCAAGTTGACTCCAACAAAAAAGTTTGTAGAACTTCAGATGCATTTTGGTCCTAGGTAGACCCCCCCATCAAAGTGTTGTCCTGTGGCAATAGTCAAATAACAATTTTTGGTCCTATATGTCAATGTTTTTCATCCCTGTCCTTGAGGAACACCAGAGGTTAAACAGTTTAGCTGTAGCCGCTGAATTGGCTCAGCGTTTTCATTAATCAAGGGGCTGATAATTAGCAGATGAGTTGAATCAGGTGTGCTAGCTCTGAAATAGATCAAATACATGGAATGGCTGGTATTCCCTGAGGAGAGGGTTGAAAAACCCTGCTATATAGCACATCTTGTCCACTTTGCTCTATCACTTATCTAAAAAATAAATTGGATTAGGAAAAAACACAACTTTAAATCTGATTCAGAGTCAAGGAGAGAGGAGTAGAGACCTGTGTTACCCACAGCTAAAGGGTTTTGGGATATGAGAGATATCATGACTCATCTGCACTCAAACAAATGGTTCCTTATATAGGTTCTTTGAATGATTTGTAGGGAGAAAAAAAATTCCAGGGAGGAGATTTTGATTCCAGGTCTTATTCTGGATGTACGTAGAACCTGGGTTCTACATGTAACAAATATGTTCATATCCTGGAACCAAAAAAAGTGGCCTCCACCTGCAACAGTTAAGGAACTGTTATGGAACCCTTTTTTTAGTGCATACAGTATCTCACAAAAGTGCGTACACCCCTCACATTTTTGTACTCACTTTTGTTGCCAGCAGTTTAGACCTTACTGGCTTTGTGTTTAGTTATTTTGAGGGGACAGCAAATTTACACTGTTATACAAGCTGTACACTCAATATTTTACATTGTAGCAAAGTGTCATTTCTTCAGTGTTGTAAAACTAAAAGTTATAATCATACATTTACAAAAATGTGAGGGGTGTACTCACTTTTGTGAGATACTGTAAATATTTTTACACATGAGGATTTCAGATATTAGTCTAAATCTGTTCATACTTTTTTATACCTTTCCGCAAAAATGTTGCCAGGATGAAAGATGTGTTTTTTTTAAGTATCATAAGTCAGGGGGTAGGAAACCTTCTTCCGGAAGCGCCCCAAGTACTGCAGAATCTTGGGCTAACAATACACCACAATCAGTTTATTTATTGCCTGAATAAAACACACCTGATTTTCCAAGTTGTGTCCATCAAAAACACAAATTGTCTGTTGAATTTCAGAAGCAAGGTTGCCTATCCTACTTATACATGATTGTTGGGTATCTCGGCTGACATTGTAGTTGTACAGTATGTGTAATGTAATGAAGCAGTAATGTATTGTGAGATTTTCACCCACAAATATGATGATCATTCAGTAAGTCACTTTATAAACTAACTTAAGCCAAGAATGCAAAATGTATTGAACCAGTGCCGATTCAATGATAGAGAGAAGAACCACCCCCACACGTACAAGTTTCCCATGTGTGTCCAATGACAGAAACATAATAACATCTGGTAGCATTTTCTTTTTTTAGGGTCATTTGAGATTATTGCATAAATTGTGTGAATAGACGATTGTTCATATTCAGTATTTGACAATTCGGTTATACAGTATTTTAAAATGGTCAAATAAAGATGTTTTCCTTACATCAGAGGCAATGTTTTTTCTGGATTTCTTCTGGAGCTGCATTGTGGTCATTATCCTGATTACACATGTTGGACAGGGACCAACATGTAGGCATTGTTTAGTGTAGCGGTCTGTGCCCTCCCTCTCTGTTTCCCTCTACATCTTGTCTCCCTAGTTTCTGCTTCCTGACCTGCCAATAAAATACATAAAAAAACGAGTCTATTGGCCAAGAGTTCCACCATAGCAAACCAACGGCTCATTAGACTTACGTATTGCTTGTGTTAGCATCACACGTGTCCAAGGCCCTACCTTGGGGCGAAATCCAGCACGTTCAGACACAGTTTGAAGTGGGAAAAAAAGGATGACATAAAAATTTCTACAGTGAAAAACAAAACTTTGAGATATTTCTGGTAAAACAACAATTTATTGTTATTTACAACAACATACTTTTATTTATTTAAACAAGTCGTGTGTGTGTGTGTCCCTTGACCAACAGTCAGGCCACGCATGTGTTTCATTACCTAGTTATTGTTGACGTCGGTGTCATTGACTAAGTTGACATTAAGGTTGGTAGCTGCCGACTCTTCATTAATGCTAGCAGTTCCGCTCAGATCAACCTTCAAAGTCTAAGGGGTTTTAGGTCTGCCTGGCAAGATGACCTTTTGGGCTCTGGAAAATTCATACTTTGACCTATAGTGAAGTGCCTTATGGTTTTGGACTCAGCAGACCCATGGCTACAGCAACATGAATGAAATACAACATCCTGGGTCATTGAATTTTATGTTTTCTTAAATATTCTTCCCAAAAAAAGAACATATGTATATTTTGTTGTTTTTATGTGTAAAAGCATGTAAACGATGATGAATAAGGCTTTTTAATGCATATTGTCAAGCCCCCAGGGCTCCTAGACCAGTCAAAATGCTGCACCCATTTCTTACTCTATTTCTATATGTTTGAAATCCCAGCTATTTTTTACTTCCCGTCTGTAATGTGTTAGTAAAAAAGGCGACCGTGTAAAAAACATGACCAACTTTGAGGCGCCATAGCTCCAGCTTAACCCACAGGGATGAACCACCATTCATTCTTTTCATTTGATCTTCTTCTTTCCAATGGTACAAAGCATGTAAGGTTTGCCAGATAATCACGCTTGACACTTTAAAACGTCGGGAGACTGTGAAGGGTTTTAATTAACGTTAGTTTGAAGCTCATGAATCGTACCCGATGTTTCTGGTTGGACTTGGACCTCTGTTGTGTTTCTGGCTCTGGCATATGTGTTCTTTAGGTATCTTTCTAAAGCCAAGCTAACATAATGACTTACAAAAAAAGACACACTTCTTTTTAGTTTCTAAGTTTTCAGCAGTGAGAAATCTATTAGGGTCAGGGGGCAGCCGCAGGCATCAGACAGCTTTTTCGAACTAGCGTCCGTGGAGAAGAGAACTTCTGATAGGGTGGGCCGACTGCTTGCCTTTACGTGATTCGTCAAGAGATCTGAAGAAAGTCACGTAGTGCCCTCTGGGTAGTGTAGTTTATGTAACGTTAGGATCATTACCAATCTCTCTGACACTGATGCTTTCTCTGTAAGTGGTTGAGTACTGGCTACATGTATGCAATGGTATGCATTGGTGTGCGCCTAAGAGTAAAATGTAATAGTGCGGGTACTGCGTACCGGTGAGTACCGCCCCACTTCGAGCACTGCATCCACAGGAACGGGAGCGGCATATGAAGACAAAACTAAAGGCCTGTTGACATGCCTGCCTGATAAGACCTTTGGCAAGAATGAGGGTTTAGGGCAAAGGGTGACAGACCCCTTCCCTGGCCCCATTCGACAACATTCAGCAATCACTGAAAACGCATGAAGTTCACTCACCTTTTTTGTGAGGGTAATAGCCAACAGGAATGCTATCCTTATAAACAGGTGCTTCAAAGACACAGACTCCAGGGATTAGAATGGTGGCCTAGTGAGTGCAGACAGCACCACGCCGAGGACCCAGCTTGGCACAGACCAGGCCTTCGCTTGGTCCAACACCGTTCATGAACTTGGAGAGCAGAGGGACCACCTGGGCCATCATGGTGGCATGACGATATAACGGCTTGTTACACCTTCAAAATGGATGCCGCTCTGCCCTCTTCAAGCAGTGACTGTGAGAACATCAAGACCATATACACATCGCAGGACTCTGCAATGTGACAACCTTCCCAACAAGCACAGAAAATGCCCCACCACATGCAATACTCTGCAATGAGTTCATCAAATCGCCCCCAAGGCTGGTACACTTGTCCTTCTCAGAGTCCACAGCTGGAGGGGACTGGGGTCCGGATGCTACCGTGTCCCCTGAGCCTGAGAGAGCAGGTTTGGCCTCGGTGGTAGCTGCCATGGGGTCCCGGAAAGAAGGGACCGCAAGAGGCTGAATCATGGCCACCTGGGCCAATACGGGGCCATCAAGCCCATCAAATTGACACTGCCTAGCATAGCTTTGGTTATTGGAAGTGCTGGGAATGCATAAAGCGTTACTGACGGCCAACTGTGCGCAAGAGCATCCAGGCCCAGTGGGCCCGGAGGGTCTGACATCAAGAACCAGCTGGGGCAGAGGGCATTCTCCTGGGATGCAAAAAGGTCCACCCGCGCTTTCTTAAACCTGTCCCAAAGCTGCCACCTCACCTGAAGGTGTAGGCACCAATCGCCCTCCTGTGGGACTGCTCTCGAGAGCATGTCTGCACCGTAATTCAGTACTCATGGAATGTGAGCTGCTCGCAGCAACGCTAAGCAGCTACGAGTCAAGAGCACGAGCTCCCGAGCCATCTCGTGGAGGTTCTGCAACTTCAGTCCCCCCGGTGATTGATATACAGTACACCACAACTGTGGTGTTGTATGATCTGACCAGGACATGCGATAGCACTTTATTTTGCATGACTAAAATAACTAGGGAATTTACGGAAACAACCAGGAAACAATCAGAAAAAAAGACGAAAAAACTGGGTAACTGCATGGTAACTGCCCATCAATAGTAAGCCTTGCTGCAGAAATTAAAAGGAAACGTGGGGAAAACATTGAACGTGAGATGGCAATACGGGGTAAAATCATGCTAGTTACCCATTAATGTTGTTTCAGTTAGTGAAATAACACATAGAATCTGCCAATTAGCCATTAATTGTACAGCACTACTGTATTTCGTTACTTTCCTGATATAAATTGTTTCAGCACAATTATATTGATTTATATATAATTCAATATATTGAATTATATATTGATTGGTTATAAAAGTTGTATATATAAGCTGTTGTATCACTACAGTGCAATTCACAATTCGTTTTCTCTTTTCCAATTTCCTAGTTATTACCTCCTTTCCCCTGTATTGTCTATATAAGTTCAGTGTAACAACCATATCTTGTCCTGTAATCTAAAGCAAAGATCTCTACAATACCATTCTATTTCCCAGTTATTTCCTCCTTCTTTCCACTTTAATGTGTATGTAATTTCATTGTAACAGACATCCATTGTCCCTATTTGTTCATATTTAGGTTTATAACAATATAATTTCCCATTACTTTATACTTTGTCTTCCCACTGTTTACACTTTACAGATACTGAGCCATGAGGAGCAGAAAAGAACTGTCAACAGACCTGCATAATAAGGTCCGGGAATGGCATAAAGTTGGAAAAGGATATAAAAATATATCCAAAGCCTTGTAAATGCCAGACAGTACTGTTCAATTATTAAGTGGAAGATTCTGGGATCTCTTGATACCAAGCCAAGGTCAGGTAGACAAAGAAAGATTTCAGCCAAAACAGCCAGAATAATTGTTCGAGTTACAAAGAAAAATACACAAGTAACCTTGGGAAACATACAGGCTGCTTTGGAAATTGACAGTGTGGTTGTTTCAAGGAGCACAATATGATGATACTTGAACAAAAATTACCTGCATGGTCGAGTTGCTAGGAAGAAGCATATACTGTGCCAGTGCCACAAAAACGTGCAGTAACAATATGCCCAACAACACCTTGGCATGCCTCACAGCTTCTGGCACACTGTAATTTGGAGTGACGAGACCAAAATAGAGCTTTATGGTCACAACCGTAAGCGCTATGTTTAGAGAGAGGTCAACAAGGTCTACAGTGAAAAGAATTGTATCCCCACTGTGAAGCATGGTGGTGACTCACTAATGTTTTCAGAGGTCTGAAGGCACAGGGAACCAGGCGCGGATCTAGCAGGGGGGCAAACAAGTTTGCCTGGCAACACTATATTATGTCGGCAACACAAACTCTGATTTGTTCTTTCAGAATAATAGTGCTCGTATTACATTATATATAATATATAATAATCATTGTATTGCATAGAATAGAAATACATTAAATATTGCATTGCATAGAAACTGGGTCTATGTTCATGTGTTACTAAAATGTGTCTATTGTTGGATAAAATTACGTTTTTCAAATGGAATCGTGTTTTCACATGAGACAGTGACAATATATTCAATCAATATCTGTGTACAACATTTTTGTTACTGTTTTCAATGAAACATTGTAATGTTTGCAATCATATGCTCTTTTTCTTCACACACAATACAATTGCATTTGGTTATAATTCACAAGCTTTGTAATGACTTCACAATGAGTACGAAATGAATTAAAATGAGCGCTATTATTCTGAAAGGAGAAATCAGGGTTTGTGTTGCTGACATAACATAGTGTTGCCAGAACCGCGCCTGCAGGGAACCTTGTGAAAATGGTTGGCAAGTTGAATGCATCTTGTTGTCGGACAAAGCTGGCACACAATTGGCATTCTTCTGCATGAAAGCTGTGCATGGGATGCTTTTGAACTTTCCAGCATGACAATAACCCTAAGCAAAAGGCCAAGTTGACCCTCCAGTGTTTACAGCAGAAAAAGGTGAAGGTTCTGGAGTTGCAATCACAGTGTCCTGACCTTAAAGTGATGGCTAGAGTAATATAACCCTATGGTCCTTTGCACCTTCACCTCAAGCCAAACAACCCCCCATAAGCTTTTTTCCCTTGTTATAACATTGGTCAAGTTAGCGCTATCAATCGAATGGCTTAGTGCAGGCGCTAATGGAACCAAGTGTGTATCTCGTAAATAACCCCACTAATAATGCCCGGAATGGTACCGAACTTCAACAGTAATACAAATTGGTCCTGTACTCATAAAACGAGGCATTGAAAAGTTTGTAAGTACACCTTACCGATATCCCGCGAGATCATGCACAGAGCACAACATGTATTGCCTAGCAGCCGAGAGTAGCAGCCATCAGGCAAGTGTTATTCAAATATAATTCTGGTGTACTTACTAACTTTTCAATGCCCCATTTAATAAGTACAGAACCTATTTGTATTACTGTAGAAGTTTGGTACCATTCTGGGCATTATTAGTGGGGCTATTTATGATATATCTTGGACTATATTGTAACTCGTTTTAAATGTTACGATGTATCATCAGAAGCTAGTAACTTACATTAAATTCAACATAACCAAAGTGACTCGCAGGGTGCAGGCACAGAGTTTGCATTGAATACTGGACCTTGTGATATTTCAACTATAAACAGAAATAGAAGTGCCCGGAATGTACTCTCATCTGTTTAAGGGAAAACAGGGAAGAAAAAGCAGCATACAGTATATGACATAAATCACTCTAGGGTAACTTTTTTTAATTACTATATTAAATAGCCTGGCACACATTTGACTTCTTGGTCTCTAGAAAGTGCATAATTACACCTACAGTGAAGTGGCTTATGGTTGTGGACTCAGAAGACCCATGGCTACAAAACTGAGAAATGTAATCCAACATCCCAGGTCATTAAATGTTATGATTTATTAAATATTTATCCCAAAAAACTTAAGAAGGTATGTTGAAAAGCATGTTATCTATATTGAATGAGGCTTTTTATTGCTTCTTGTCAAGCCTCTAGGGCTCCTGGACCAGTGTGCAAAGTTTGGAGGCCATACTAACAAGTTAACATCAAAATGCTGCATCCATTTCTTTCTATATTTCTATACGTTTTTTAAATCCCATTCATTTTTCACTATTTTAAAGTGTTGGTGTTATGCAGGATGATGTCCAACATCATTGCAGTGTTGTTACTTTGTCATTTTCACTTCCTACTTCCTGTCTGTAATGTGTTTAGTAAAAAAGGCGACCGACTAAAAAATATGACCGACTTTGAGGCATCATACCTCTGGCTGTGTTAAGCCCACAGGAATGAGCCACCATTCTTTTTGTCTGATCTTCCCAACGGTGCCAAGCTTTAGTTTATAGCATGTATGGTTCGCAAGATATAGAGCTTTTGACGCTCTAGAGCGTCAGTAGAGCCTAAAGGGTTTTAAAGGCTGTATGTGGTGCACATTTAAAGACTTTGAAATCCCCCCTGCTGGTGAAAGACCCATGTCATTCTCTTCTTGTTGCAAATGTTCTTGACTCACACAAAAGAAAGTAAAAATGTTCAATGTTGTTGTCCAAGCTGCAGAAGAACTTTAAGGGGCTAGCTAGCTAAATGCTGTTGCAGTATATGCTGTAGTTATATATCATTTGGCAGAGTTCACCTTAAATTCCCTTTTTCTCAGGCCCGATGTACAATATAATTAAATCACTTGCCATTATGGAGAATGAACTGAGTGTAAAATCATGGCTATTTAAGAAAGGACGACTTTTAGCTAGCTAGTCAGTTGATGAGATATATTTCTTAGATGACGATTCAACTTTGATGTGATTTTATTGGTGAGAAGCCAACTCCGAACCTGAATGAATGCAATGTCACATAGGTTAGGCAGATAATGCTTGTGCGTACCCTGTACTTAGACATTAAGCCTCAAGGTGGGACTACGCATGTGCAAACTATGTAACTCTCTGACGCAAAGTAACACAGGGCAGAGCACTTCTCAGCCTACCATTGAGGAGACCTGTCCATCAACAGTAACTAGAAGCGGGAACACAAGTTAAATGCAAGGAACAAGTCAATGAAGCCTCTACACATCTGGGGGTTGAGAGTCTCCTTCAGCTCTGTCACCATCTCCTGAATCTCCTAGTTGTCATTAAAGTTTTTCTGCATCAGTTTCTTAGACTGAGTAATGGGCCCAGCCATGGGAACATGATGTACAACTGTTGTTAAAATAATAAAAGAGCATTAAAGATTTAACTGTTATTCATTTACTGACATCTTCCATATAGTCCAGTGTGAGTCTGCTTTTCTTCACATAAGTTGATTACTTGTTTTCATATCTATGCAATCTACACAACCAGGATTTGAACAGCTGGCCACAGTGACAAAGCTGTGTATTGCAAGGCAGTGTATCAAACCATTGTGCCATAAACAGTTACACCCCCAACAGGTGCTGATAATGAATAATGAAATGTAAGATACAAAGAGAAAGAAAAAACACTAATGACAAACCATTTCAATATATAGGTCACTTGAATCTGAAACATTAATTAAACATGATGGGCATGTTGCAATACCAGTACTGAATCACGTTCTCCAAGCCATGCAACCTCATTGGCTCTTATCTACCAAGCGTTGAAACCGAATATCAGAGTGTTCAATCCTGCTGCCGTACATATTGCTACAGATGATATTTGAGGTGGCATAATTCATTGGTTGGGTGGTGTCTAGTGCTTTATCTGCAATAAAGAGCAGCGGAAATATTTTTTACAATATTTTGACTGTGATGTGTTGACATAGAAACTTAAAAAATGTATCTTTGTGTTCTTCAAACATTTCAATCAGGTTGCGAACTTCATCAACTATCTTTTCCTTCCTCATTTTTTGCCCAAGCCAAAGTCTGTCATGTTGGCTGTGGCAAAGTGTCTCATCTCTTTCCATGAATCTCCATTGGCAAACAGAACACCTATTAAAAAGAGAATAAAATAATACTATTAATTATAATAATATATATAATAATACTAACTGAATAATTTGAATCCAGAACAAATGTAGAACACTCCCACAACCCCTTTGGGAAATCAGACCATGTAGTAGTTCCTCCAACTTATAAAGACTCAAGTGTAAAAGGGGAAACCACCCCCTCCTGTGGCCATAATACACCTCTTTAACTCCATCATCAAGCTTGCTGATGACACAATGGTAACAACCAACAACAAAGAGTCAGTCTACAGAGAGGAGGTTAGTACACCATCAGCATGGTGTCAGCTAACTGACCTCGCACGGGCAGCCCTGCCGGTGGTGATCAGTCCCCAGTCTGTGTCCAAGAGGCGTGCTACGCCATGGATCCCCCCTCCGGATCCACAGCCATTGTGAGGCTTTTTCAGCAGCCTCTGAGATGTTCTTTATGGCTCGTCTACAGAGTTTGCTTAAACTCCAAGGAGTTTGAGTGTTCGAAGCAACGACTGTCCAGCAAAGCCCTGGCAACCGACCTCCACTGGCTCACTGCATGCTTTTTAGCCGCCGCTCCTGCACTCCTCCACCAGCTCCCCATACTTGGCTCTCTTGCGCTCATTTGCCTCCTTCAATCTGTCTTCCCAGGGGACAGTAAGCTCCACTATGACCACCTGCCTAGTTTATTCCAATGTTATCACCATGTCTGGTTAGAGTGAAGTGGCCGTGATATGATTTGGGAACTTGAGCTGCCTTCCAAGTTCAACTTGAAGGTGCCAGTCCCTTGCACTGGCGAGGAACCCACCTAGGGAGCGTGGCTGCTGTTGTGCCTCCTCCCGAGCTCTGACAAAGGGGATGGTAAGCTTGGAGGGATACTGACTCTTACTACTCTGAATCGCTGCGGTGATTGGATCTGCCAGAGCCTTGTTTTGATACGAACTGCCTCCCACCCTCATACATGTTTTGCTTGAGGATGCTCCAAAGGTTCTCAATAGGGTTGAGGTCAGCAGAGGATGGGTGCCACACCATGAGTTTCTCTCCTTTTACGCCCATAGCAGTCAATGACATAGAGGTATTCTTTGCAGCACGCGATGGTGCATTTTCATGCATGAAGATGATTTTGCTACGGAAGGCACAGTTTATCTTTTTGTACCATGGAAGAAAGTGGTCAGTCAGAAACTCTATATACTTTGCCAAGGTCATGTTCACACCTTCAGGGACCCTAAGGGGGCTACCAGCTCTCCCCCCCCCAAAGGGGCCTACCAGCTCTCTCCCCCCCAAAGGGGCCAAACAGCTCTCTCCTCCTTACTGATTTTGCAGCCTTACTGGGACATGGTGACCATCCACCAACCATCTGCTACTCCATCCATCTGGGCCATCCAGAGTTGAATGGCACTCATCAGTAAACAAGACTTTTTGAAAATGAGTCTTCATGTATTTCTGGGCACACTGCAACCAATTCCGCTTCAGAGAATTGGTAAGGGGTGACCGAATAGTAGGTTTATGCACAACATGTTTAGGCACCAGAAGTTTCAAATACCTGTTTGCTGCTTTGAATGGCATTTTAGCAGCTGCTTTCTTAATCTGCTGAATTTGTTTGGCAGTAACCTTCCTCATCTGCATGAACCCGTCTGTGCTTTCAATCAGCCACAAATATCTTCACAGTATGATGATCATGCTTAAGTTTTAACACTGTTGGTTAGTTACCTATGCTCATTCGCGATAACTCTTGAACTCTTGGGAGCTGTGAAGTAGTGTCAGGTTACAGCCGATCAAGTAGTCTATGGACAAAACCACGGCAAATAGTTTTTTTTGTGGAAAAATATGTTTTGGAATATTGGATTGTATGACTTCGACAATCGACTAGTGTGGACTTCGTTTGGAAAACGGGAAATAAACATAGGTATGTACACTGGCTGATTTCTTAGATTCGCTGTGTTCACTATAAGGAATCACTGCACATGGCTATGCACTAGTAATGACATTTCAAACATGTTTAGAGGCTAAAAGCACATTTTAAAACTTGGCCCGTAAATGTGTAATGGGTGTAAACTGGAGCAGGGGATAACATGGTTTTGGCAATACAGATTGTTTGAGTTAATCTCGCTACTTCTCGCTACTGACAGCACTCCAGATATTCAAACAACAGAGCTATGTTTTGAAATCACCCGGAATTCTCCTTTAACAGATGTTCATTCAAAATGGCTTATACGGTCAGCTAATGACCACTCCTGCACTCTCAGGCTTGAAAAAATTTTGTAAAATGTTTTAGTTCCTAATGTTTACTAGAATATTTTAAATGCAATATATTTATTTTAAGATTATCAATGTTCTGGACAACATTTCTTATCTTTGGCATACATTTTTCATCTTTCAGCATTATTTTTTATTTTTCAAAATATAGTCTGGTGTGCAGTGAGCATTTTGATGGATTTCATGTTAGACCCGGCATACAGCACAGAGTTGATGAGGTAGAGGTGTGAGTGTGAATCCTGGGTTTGCTGTCAGGTCCAGATCTTCCTCTGTTACTCCAGGCGGAGGAGAGAAATGAAAGTGCTGCAGGAGGGAGGTGAAGAAAATGAAGAGCTCCATTCTAGCCAGACTCTCCCCGGGACACACCCTACGACCTGGAGGAGAAAGATGAGGAAGAGAACTGTTTACTAGTTCTGTATAAATAATGCTATTTTTATATTTTACTAATATCAACTGTAGTATACATTTTTGGTACCCTCCCCATCTCTCTAATGGCCAATCTGATTTGTGATATCTGATTTGTGTAGTTATTATAAAACAGTATCAATCAAACAAAAAACACAAGTGGAACTCACCTGCAGAGAAGGGCATGAAGGCATCCTTCTTGACAAATTGACCGTTCTCATCCAGAAAGTGGGCGGGGTTAAAGTTGTGAGGACTTTCCCACTCGCTCTCATCACGCAGGACAGATGTCAGTAGTGGAGTCACATACGTTCCCTTTTTGATGAAGTATCCCTGAAAGGTGATGTCTCGGCTGGCCATGTGAGGAAGAGCCATGGGTGTAATGTTGGCCAGTCTTTGGGTCTCATGGATCACAGCTTCAGTGTAGGGCAGGTTCTTTCTGTCCTCTACCAAGGGCTGCCGGCTCCCTAGCACCCTGCTTATCTCTTGTTGGACCTGATCTGTAAAGTAAGGGAAGTGCAGAGCTGTAACCTACTGGTCGGGACAGGACCCTAATGTTATTACAATAGTTGCGCTGTGTTGGTAATTATGTTTTTACTTGTATGACTCTAAAAGTACAATCTGGGAATACGATAAGTACCAGAGTTATTGTAACTCCAGTTCTATGAGTGGAGCGGAGCCCCATAGGGGGAGCTCTAGCTCCTAGTGGTTAAGGGCGGATGTCCTCCTGATTACTCTCTGTAGATTTTTGCAACCGTAAAAGCCTTGGTATTATGCATGTAAACATAAGGAGCCTACTTCCTAAAATAGACTTATTCAATGCTTTAGCACACTTAGCTAACCCCGACATGCTATCCGTTTCTGAAACCTGGTTCAAAAAATCTATCAACAACCCTGAAATAACCATCCCTAACTATAATATCTTCCGCCAAGACAGAACCACCAGGGGGGGGAGTGGCCATGTTCTGTAAGGATACACTACAGTGCTCGGTAATTCTGTCAAAGTCTTTGCCCAAACGGTTCAAACTACTTGTTTTAAAAATTAACCTTTCCAAAAATAAGTCCTTTAATATTGCTGCCTGTTAAAGACCCCCCTCAGCCCCCAGCTGCGCTTTAGATACCCTATGTCAACTACTTGCCCCATATTTGTCCTCTGAGTTCCTATTACTAGGTGATTTAAACTGGGACATGCTAAAAATCCCTGCTAACGTACAATCTAAACTTGATGCCCTTAACCTGACGCAAATTGTCAATGAGCCTACCAGATACAACTTAAATAATATGAATAAGGGAACCCTTATTGATATTATTTTAACTAACATGCCCTCTAAATATACCCCTGCTGTCTTCAGCCAGGACCTCAATGATCACTGCCTCATTGCGTGCGTTCGTAATGGGTCTGTAGTCAAACTACCTCCAGTCATTACGGTAAAATGCTCTCTAAAACACTTTAGTGAACAGGCATCCTAGCTGACCTAGTCCGGATACCCTGGAAGGATATTTACCTTATCCCTACAGTCAAGGATGCCTGGACATTCTTTAAAAACACCTTTCTCTCCGTCTTAAACAAACATGCCCCACTCAAAAAGTTCAGAACTAAAAGTAGATATAGCCCTTGGTTTACTCCAGACCTGACCATCCTAGTCCAACACAAAAACAGCCTGTGGCGCACCGCTTTAGCCTAAAAAAATCTGTACGACATCTAGCTCTTCAGGGAAGTAAGGAACCAATACACACAATCAGTCAGGAATGCCAAAACTAGCTTTTTTAAACAACAATTTGCACCAATTCCAAAAAGTTCTGGGACACGGTGAAGAACATGGAGAATAAGAACTCCTCCTCCCAGCTGCCTTCTGCTCTATGACTAGGCAACAATATCACCACAATCAAAACTGCCATAGTTGATCATTTTAATAAACATTTTGGTATGGCTGTCCATGCATTTCACCGGGCTAACCTCACCCTGGCCACTGGCCCACCCCCGGTTGACAGTTCCCCACCCTATGCAGTACCATCCCCTAGCCTTCCTAATTTCTCCTTCACCCAAATTCAATTAGTTGATGTCCTAAGAGAACTGCAAAAGCTAGACCCTTTCAAATCTGCTGGGCTAGATAATCTGGACCCATCATTTCTAAAGCTCTCTGCAGCAATCATTGCAGCTCCCATTACTAGCCTATTCAACCTCTCTCTCGTATCCTCAGAGATCCCGAAAGACTGGAAAACAGCTGCAATAATCCCTCTTTTCAAAGGGGGGGACACTCTCGACCCTAACTGTTATAGACCCATATCCATCCTGCCCTGTCTCTCTAAAGTCTTCGAGGCCAGATTAACAATCAGATTGTTAATCATTTAGAATCCAACAGCACACTCTCTGCTATGCAGTCAGGTTTCCGAGCTGGCCATGGCTGCACCTCTGCCACACTCAAGGTCTTAAACGATATCACAAATGCCATAAAAAGACACTACTGTGCCGCTGTTTTTATTGACCTAGCCAAGGCGTTCGACTCAGTCAATCATCACATCCTTATTGGTAGACTCCGCAACCTTGGCTTTTCCAATAACTGCCTCGACTGGTTCACCAACTATTTATCTGACAGGGTTCAACATGTCAAATCTGAGGGTCTGTTGTCTGGATCTATGGATGTCTCTATGGGTGCCACAGGGTTCGATTCTTGGGCCGAAACTTTCACCTGCATAGATTCACCTCTATGCAGATGACACCATCCTATACACATCCGGCCCTTCATTGGACTCTGTTTAACTAACCTTCAAAAGAGCTTCGACTCCATTCAACATGCCTTCTATAACCTTCAACTGCTCTTAAATCCCACCAAAACTAAATGCATGCTATTCAACCGCACACTTCCCATACCCGCCAACCTCACTAGCATCTCCACTCTGGATGGGTCCAAACTGGAATATGTGGACACCTACAAATATCTAGGTGTCTGGTTAGATTGTTCACGCTCATTCCAGCAACACATTAACACACTCCAATCTAAAATAAAATCTAGAATTGGCTTCTTATTCAGAAACAAGGCCTCCTTCACCTATGCTGCCAAAACGACACTGGTAAAAATGACCATCCTTCCAATCCTTGATTTCGGGGATGTCATTTACAGAACTGCCTCCACCTCCCTTCTCAAAAACCTAGACGTAGTCTATAATAGTGCTATTCGATTTGTCACCAATGCCCCATTTAACACCCACCACTGTGACCTATATGCATTACTGGGCTGGCCCTCATTACACACTCAGCACCTGACCCACTGGTATCACCTAATTTACCAATCAATCCTAAGAAAAAAAAACCTTACCTGAACTCACTCCTCACCATTGCCTCACCCTCCCGTAATCTGCGCTCATCCAGGTACATCTCCCTGATCGCTCCTAAAGCCCATTCCTCTCTTGGCCGAAATTAATTCCAGTTCGCCGCAGCTAATGACTGGAACGAGCTACAGAAGACTCTGAAACTTGTGACCACTGCCCCCCTCACTTCCTTTAAATCACAACTATCAGAGCTTCTGCCTAACCACGGCACCTGTTGACCCCCCCCTTCACATGTGCACTACCTTTCCCTATCTGATCCACTACCGTAGCATTTTGCCAAATAAGCACCTCTGTATATACTGACTTGAACAGTATTATATAATTTTTTGAATATATTATTCACCAACTGTTATTTGCACTGTTACCATTTGCACAGTCATACTAGTGTTAACTTATTCATTGTATTTGCCTGCCACCTTGTATAATAATTCAATCTACCTCTGAATCTCTGATTTCTTTGCACTAATTGTACATGTACTAACATCTACCTCGTTCAATTCTGACTGTATTTTTTATCTTTATTCTTACCCTACCCTTTGTGTAATTCTTGTGTATTTGTATTCGTGTAACACTGTCTGTACTTGCACCTTTTTGCTTTATCTTGGCCAGGTCGCCGTTTTAAATGAGAAATTGTTCTCAACGTGCCTACCTGGTTAAATAAAGGTTAAATAAAATAAAATAAAATAATATAACCTAAAAGGCCAATAACAATAATCCCAGAAGGAAAAAGGCTGTGAAGGACAGCACGTCTAATAGGAGTATATAAAACACAGCCTAACTCTTCTGACAAGAACAGAGTAAAATACTTGCACTGACGCAACTCAGAGTAAAACAAGCAAGAACAGACAACACAGCCACCAGACACGAGGGAGAGAATACCCCCCTTCCATCTATCTGGGTCCCTCCTCAGGGAGCACCGAACGGAGAACTGTGTGACCAAAAATAGAGGAGGAAACATCCATTAAGTAAAAATTTAATAAAGGGAGAGGGCGAAGACCATGAGGTCGCTTCGCAGATCTCCTCTGCCCCCACACCACCAAGGATAGCGACCGAAGCTGCCATGCTCCTTGTGGAGTGGGCTCTCACCCCCTCAGGGGGAGTCAAGCCAAAGGAGACATAAGCCAACTCAATGGCCTCACAAAGCCAATGGGCCAACCGACCTTTGGACAGGGCATTCCCAGCCCTCGCTGATCCATAGCACACAAAAAGCTGCTGAGAGGATCTAATGCATGCAGTCTTGTCCACGTACACAGCCAAAGCGCGTACTGGACACAAGAAGTGTAACCCTCTGTCAACCTCACTCAGAAAGGTAGGGGGAGAAAAGGCTTAGGGCCCTATTTTACACCAACGCATGTATCATTCCTATCTTGCACCCGACGCATATGGGACTTTTCCCTCCACAGACGCGTGTCAGTAAATTAGGGAATGAACTTGCGTTCGTTGGGCGGTTCAGCGAAAAGAAGAGGCAAGTTCCGGTGCAAACGTTCCCTGGTGCTATCTTGTTTTGCTACCGAAAACAAATCTGCCACTGACCAGGAAAAACTTGGTTGAAAGTCAGTGGCGTGTTATTCAGATGCTATTTTAAGGGCGCATGCTTGGCCATAATGTAGCGTGTGCACAACACGCATACACTTGCTCCATTCATCTACACAAATGTAACAGTTCTCATTATTGCAATACATAATTAGAAGGAAAAATTGTACCACACAAGGGAAATCATGGTGGTGTCCGAAGATGTGAAAAAACATGCATACATCTAGTGTACACATTTAACCAAATTATTCAGAATGAATAATTCACACTGATATCAATCGCAAGGGAACCCATTCAATCAACATAAGTCATTTGCGATGCTAATAGTAAAATCACCCATGTCTTTGTGAATTACCCTGGCTCTAGCCACGACTCATTTATGGCGAACTTTGCCCTATTCCCCCTTGGGTGGGTGGCTGTGAAGGGGACAACGCTATCCGTTAAAGACATGGCTGAGGATGACACCGTTTGATGCCAGCAATGGTGTGTGAAATGCTGTTTAATCAAAAACACACACAAACATGTAGTGTAGCCTAATTGAACGAACATTCGGCACACTGAAAATGCACGTCAGGTGTTTGGATAGGACTGGAGGCACTTTTCACTACTCAAGTTGCAGCATTCTTTGTGTCCATGAATCATGGAGATGTGATGTTGAAATGCATGTACCGTTGCTTGCCACCAGGGGCGTCGGACTGGGGGTAAAACCGATACTGATTACCGGGGCCCAAGGGAAGAGAGGGCCCTTGAAAAGTCTGGAATGTATTTTATTTTACCTGGATATTTTCACTTCCTAATTAAATTTCATAATGCATGTCAGAAAATGTAAAGTTAGTGTATTGGCTGAATGACTTGGTTGATTGACTGACTACATTTTGTATACAAAGAAAGACTAAGGTCTCACCCACCCCTTGCTAATGCGCCAAATGGTTTAGTCCATCTGCACACATTTTGGATAGTTCAGTTTAGCATCTGGTGGAGCGCAAACATCTGCTATTTAAATGTCTTTCTAAAAGAAAGCCAAATCAGGGGAGAAATAAATGGGAGAAAGAGAGAAAACAATTGGTAACTGACTTATTTTCAAAGAAAGGTGAGCACAAACTAGAAAACTAAATCCGTAGTGCTAAACTGCTTGAATATCTCCGTGACTGTTAGTGAGACAACCTATTAAAAGAGAAGAAAATATACTTTCCAATTATATTTTTTTATATAGTACAAGCAGTGATGGGAATAACGGCGTTATAAATAAACGGCGTTACTAACGGCGTTGGTTTTTTCATTAACGAGTAATCAAACGAATTACTGTTTTCCCTGTTACAACGCCGTTACCGTTACTGACAAAATAAAATGTGGCATTACTTTAATTAAGCTCAATGAAGCGCTAGCTTCCTTTCTGCAGGACCTGCAACGTTTTTTTCTCTGGTGTGTGTGTGTCAGGGGGGTGGTAGACAACCACAACTGATGATGATTGGCTTAGAGTACATTTCCATCGTTTGCCAACCAACCAGAGGCAGAGGAGGGCGGGTGTTCAGTTCACACAGCCACAGACAGTCGCACACACCAACGGCCAGGAGTCAGAGCGATGGCAAGTCAAACGAGTTCAAAGGTAGCTTTCGCGAACTGTAAGTATAATAAGCACTACTTTTCCCTCGTTGAGGTAAAAGGCAAGAATGTTTATGTAACGTACAACTTATGCACAGGAAGAAAGACACTCCACGTCGGTGGCAAGTAATTTAACTACTTAGGGAGCACTCTCCCGCCACAGGGAGATTTCTGCCCCCCACCACCCCCAAAAACTGGTTCACAAGTCCTATTGCTAGGTTATATATACATGTTATATATCTACAGAAAGCTTAGACACTTAGGAATGTAGCAAATGTCACCATTCTACAGTAGTTATAAGAAAATAATAACTTCCCCTCATAATGTG
>JACXGM010009330.1:0-27735 GCA_016801145.1 Umbra pygmaea
AAATCCTGTTTAGAGCAGGGCAAGGAACACAAATAGAATCAAATCCTGTTTAGAGCAGGGCAAGGAACACAAATAGAATCCCCTTTTCTATCCAATAATTTATATCTGACATTGGTTCAATCCCTGCTGATAATGTTGTGCTTTTTTAACCCACAGCAGTACACTGTTTAAAGGCTTAGTTCGCATTTACATTCCGATAGATTTCAGCAACAATTTCAAGTTTTATTGAGTTTAGCTCGAGACAAGGCACAATTGTAGTGTGTTCCAATTCAAATCAATGTAGCAGAAAGGTCAGAGCGGCAGACATTTTTATGTGTACCATTCCATTGCAAAGATCTAGCGGCCTACTTCTGCATTAAACCGAATTGTGTGTTGGCAACGTGACATTTTGTTGTGTACTAATCGATTGACCATGCCAAGCAGTACAATGGCCTTTCTATCCATTCTATTTCTATGGTAAATACAAACAGTAGGGATATTACTTTGTCTCATCTCGAGTGAACTTGAAAACATTGCTGAAATCTATGAGAATGTTAAAGGTTCAATGTGTAATCTTTAGTGACATTTAGTGTTATGGTTTGCGAATTTCAAGCAGCCAGTCACTCACGGCCTACCCCTCCCTTTGCAAACAAGATGGAAAAGCTACGGTGGCCAACGTAGTATAAAATATGTTGTCATCTGAGACAGCAGAGGAGCAAGTCAAGCAATGAGGTTTCTTTATATAGAGATATTAAGAAATTATATTTACTTACTTATTTAGTAATCCCACGTTATTGCCAATGTTATTTTTAGTTGTTCATCATTGTGTTAGTGTTTTATTCACTGACTTTACCTAGCTTGTTTCCATGCTAGTAGAATAACATTTTTCCTTCATTAGAGCCTTCTATCTGGGAAAAGCCACTCTGATGTTTACCCATGATTTTTTACTGTGTCGCTCCCGTATTTATCTGGCTTCATCATGCTTTCGAAATAACAATCCAACTAACATTACATATTTTTTCTAACAGGGTACTAAAAATGTTGCTGGCTAATATGAGCTGTTATGCTGTAGGCTAACGTTACTGTTTTGCAGTAAATAGTACTAATCCGCTGATTGCCTCACGACCATAACCAGCACATTTCTCCCCACATACTGTAGCAAAGCCATAACACAGCGAGAGAGGAGAACCACATGAAACTATCCAACTACATATTTTTTCTAACAGGGTACTAAAAGTTTAGCTGACTAATATGAGCTGTTATGCTGTAGGCTAATATTAATGTTTAGCGGTCACTAAAGTAGTATTAATCAGCTGATTGTCTCATGAATGTAACCAGCTCATTTCTCCCCACATAGCAAAGCCATAACACAGTGAGGGAGAAGAACCACATGAAACAATCCAACTACATATTTTTTCTAACACGGTAGTCAAGGTTTAACTGGCTAATATGAGCTGTTATGCTGTAGGCTAACATTACTGTTTTTGCAGTCAATAGTACTAATCAGCTGATTGACTCACAAACGTAACCAGCATATTTCTCACCACATAGCAAAGCCATAACATAGTGAGGGAGAAGAACTAAGTTACATGCAACAATCCAACTATATATTTTACACAATTGACAAGGGAAAAGTCACTTCTCATGATGTGGCTAGCTTCTACAAGGCTAACATTGTCAAACAACAGTTTTCATTTGAATTGCTAAAGTTGGAATACCTTACCTGTCCAGCAGAAAACAGGCAACCTCGGCATCGCTTTGAAAACATTTTTCCTTCATTAGAGCCTTCTATCTGGGAAAAGCCACACTGATGTTTACCTGGGATTTCTGCCTGCGTCGCTCACGTATTCGTCTGGCTTAATCATGCTTTTGCTTCTTCAAAGCAGATTAACCCTCTGTCGGCTCTTGTGCTAAATAATAACTGTGGTCCTCCAATTGTCCAAAATTCCACTTATAAAGGAGAGCTTCTACTATTACCTAGTTAGAAATGTACAATCTTCTTCTGCTGCTTCTTTTTCTGCTGCTTTTCTTTCAAGGTAGTGACAAAACGCCCTCTGTAGCGCTGTTTGTTCGCTGAGGGCTACGGTAGAATCATGACGACAAAATACAGCGACCTCCATAGAAGGTGGTGCCCGCGGTTATGTAGATATAAATGGCTCATTCTAAGGTAGTAAAAACATAATGGTTCATTATGTAAGGTCTTTACACACCACTGAAAACATAGTTATGGATCTTATATTGCATTTCTGTCAATAGACCCTTAGAAATATTACACACTGAACCTTTAAGGGTTTCAGCAGCAGTTCACCACCCTGAGTGTGAGCGAGTAACACAACCTAGTTAGCCAAGCCACTGCTGATGATGAGCCAGTAGATGTGGGTCAGTCAGAGCGCTAAATTAGTGCGATGTGCCTCATATGTCTGTAATAGCCTTGCTTGCAATAAATAATATAACAATTTTTTCAACAGCCAACGTCTTCTTGTCTTCGGTATTCATGCAGATGTGCTGCTTTGGTAAAAAAAAATAGGGCTGGAAAATAGATTTAAATCAATGGCGAACGAGGAGTTAACTATTTGATATAACCAGTGATGAGAGGTTATTTCTCGTGGTCACGTCAACAGTACTGGTGAACCTCCGCGTGTTTGATCATAGGAGAAGTGAGGTAAAAATGTGTGATTCATCGCTGTCTGGCTAGCTCCCTACACAACAGCCTGTAGCATCAACATGGAGCAGACACTCCCAGAGTCCACCTCAGGCCTGAATTAGAGCTCAAGAGCCATGGCCATATGAGGCCGTCTGGGAGTGGACTAGGGCAAAACAGGCTATATAGAAACTACTGGTTCCACACAGCGCACTGTGATGCTCCTCTATTAGCTCTGGCAGCATTCCAACAGATAGTAAAATAGCCCAGAGGAACCAGTGCTATAACACAGGGAGCGCTAGCCAGATACACCTAAACAAGGTAGGCCAGTAGAGTCTTGCGTAGCCTATCCCATCTATCACCGACCAGCCTTTCACGGTGGAAGACCCTGCGCGAGATTGTCCACCACGTCTGCTGTCAGTCCAGACAGCTCCGCGGACTAGGAAGGCCAAATAGTCAAACAGAGAGTGAGGCTTGTGTCGGATGGGGGAGGGGCAACCATGGTTTTCTGAATGAATAATTCAGAAAGCTGGTGGGTGTGCTTCTGTGTTCGGTGGGGGGTTGTGGTACGTCCTCCTCTCAGCACCACACATCTCTGGAAACCCAGAGTGGCTTGTAGATACCCACTAAACTGTAAGCAGGGATGGAATAAAACCCTTCTTTCGTCAACATTCTTCCTATTAACTAGGTCTCCACAAGCTCACGGGCTGCTTTCATTTTCTGAAACTCGACCCAGAGTTATTTCCGATGTCATTTTCCACCTGACCAATTTCCCTAACCAGACAGCTTTTCATATATTTCACAGCCTTCAATGTATTCTTTGCTCCATTTGCCAATACACATGTTTAGTGAATGCACTTTCCAACAGTGTGAGCTGCTTACTAAATGGTTTGAACATTACTCGCACATCCACTGAATCCATAATATATTCAGTTCAGAGGTCTGGAAATCACACTTCAACAGCAGAGGTCTTGATAACAACGGCCCATGAATACAAGGTCATTTACCTACATCCTAACCTTGACTATCGCACTGTCTGGCACATGCCTTAATGAGTTTCCTTCAGCATGATGGTGTCCATTTTAGGACATTCCCTTGAAATAAATATAAAACACACAAGAGCAAAAAACAGTCAATAAAACAGCATAGATGCACTACTAAATACGTGTCTTTATATTTATTGTTAGTTTTTTGCTCATTTAATGTTTGATTCACTTACATCATTTAATTAATCAAACTGTCTTTAAGGACATTTAAACATTAAACAATCTGTCCAACACGTCAGTGATTTCACTATACTAAACTTCTAATTTGAGTTTCTCTCCCATCTGTACCTACATGTAGATACAATCAAAGTGACATGAAAACATGAAACCAAAGACTGAAAGCAATCAAATGCATTCATTTCATGAATAATTAGGAATTATTATAATAAGTGGTTATTTTACGTTCAAGCTAGGAATGCCTATTAAGTAATAATCATAATACAATAAAATATATGTTGTGTCAAAGGGTGGCTTTGGCTGAAATGGCAAGGCTGGACATATGAAAAATATTGGAAGAACATTCCAAAAGCTTAACAAGCCTAAAGTTTTAAAAATGTCAAAAGTCTACTGCCGTTCTGTAATGTTGCATGATCTGAGTAGTGCACAGGAAAAACAAAAACAATGGATGCCTAAAAATACTGGTAAACATCACACACAAAAAAGATTAAATACTTTGAAACAGGGTGAAGAACAGACAGCGTGCCCTGAAACACGAGGCTTCAGATGACAGTTTCATTGTTCAGCTACTGTCCCATGTTATTGTAAAGTCCCTCACACAATGCTACCTACCGGATATCACAGACAGACGAGGGAACACTGACAGGCCCTCATGACACACAGAGAGACTCGTGGGGGTGCAGCCACTGAAGGCACGAGTCAGTCAGTCTTGGAGTTGGATCAGACGTCCTGTGCAGTTGACTGTGATCACTGGGTATTAGGGCTGTTTGTCGATCTGGCCTAGTTCTGAGCAGCAGTCAGCCACTCCAGAGTGAATCCATGTCGGTGATATAACAGGAAGGCAGCACTTTGTCAGGGCCCAGAGGCTTCAGAGCTAAACACTCTCAAGCTTCATAACCATGCAGGGAGGAACAAAAGAGCTAGCAACAGAAAATCACATTGGCATACAGTGACTATACCCTTCTGGCCATTATAAAAAGTGTCATATATAAGTATACATTATATTTTAACTTCCAGCATCATAAAATATGAGAAAATAATATATCTTTAAATACTATATCTGGGTTGATTTTCAAGTAGGTGTGGGCTGTCGTGGACAGCTTCTCTCCTATTGAAACAAACTGTTTCAAGATGTTCCGTAAAGCAAGTGTAATACAAGTGTAATCTTTAACAAGTGCACATTTTTGGAATCACATGACAAAGAGACATTGTTCTTAAACTTCTCAGCAGAAGCTAAAACCATACTTGTTTCAAAATAAGAGAAAACTGTCTTGTAAGTGAGCTTAGTGATGTTGTCATGGCACTGTACATACTATGTGCAATTAAATTTTAAAATACCTTTCCTGGACAAATGTTTCATAACTATTGAATAATGTAATGGTTTGCCAATTTGAACTTTTTGTTCGGCCAAAATAGTTATATTATAAATAAGAATGAACTCTGAGTGAAAGCATTATAAAGGCAAAATTCAGGCCCAAAACAAATGTGGCCTATTTCAAAAGCACATAAATTAATTGAGCAGTAAAGGGGAGTGTGCGTTAAGAGTGAGAAACCTGAATGTCCGTTTAAATTCCTTGGATGAAAGAACAACATGCCTTGCTGTGCATACAGACACTTTTTTACTCTGCGTTTGAAGTAAACCTCATCATTATTGGAACTAATCCTGAGCTGTACTTGCTAGTTTGGACAGTGTAAATACTGTACCAAAAAGCCCCACAGCTCCCAATTTAAGCATGACTTTCCATAAACCTTCTATGGTAAAAATCTGTCACAAAATATTTAACAAGAAGCACGTACGGAATATTATCACCATTCTCAACATGTTCCTGTCATAATGAAACCCACAGATGACCCCCCCACCCACCTAAAGGGTTCAGATCAGAAGTGTATTTACATTTTTAGATTGGCACTTAACAGACACAAATTGACAGCAGCTCATATTTCCTTTCAGTTTTTTCAGTCTTTCAATCACTGACCATCTTTTGGATTCAAAACCGTGCTCCTGTCGTGATCCAATCTATTGTTTGTAATCTCTTTGTGTTCTTGTTTACGTTGAAGGGAACACAAGCATTAATTCCCAGTTCGCCTGTCTGCCAGTGTGTCTTTAGGTCTGTCTGAGGATCGATGGTATCTAGGCAGTGAAACTGAATGTTAGTCCAGTGACAGCAGAGGCTGCATATTCTCCTCCTCGCTCTTCACTTTTTCTGGACGTTTAAGTACTCCGGGTTCCACCACCGACTGGGACCTGTGGAAATAATAATAAATGACAGATGTCAGAGGCCTGTGCTCATTGAATCCAGTCACTGAAGACTTCAAACTTGGTACGAATGAGAGGGACGAAGGTGTGAGCATCATAAACCCTGTGGACTCCTGCAGAATCATAACTTCAAAGAAAATCTAGTTCATAACTAAATCCCAGTGTCCTTTAAATTAAACTGTCTTAAAAGATAGGCTGGGAAGTTCAGAACTTTTCTGAAAACGGGCAGGGACTCTGCTTTTGTAGTTTCAATGTGAATCTGGTTTTAGATCTTCTACATAACACACAACCTCAGAACAGCTATGGGCTATTCTTAAGGATGATGCAACGCTGCCCTCGCTACTGTTCGGGAAATATGCAAAACTCTCTAATAGGTAGTTTAGCCATTAGCATCCACAGACAACTTTACCAGAGCCTGCAAAAGAACCTAAAAAGAAATAAAAGAGCCAGTTCTGGAAAGGTTATTGTGGACAGATGAGACAATGAATGTTGTCATTTCAAATGGAAACAATATGTACAGCATCCAATCATTAACCATATAGTAATTTATCTGTTATTGTTCTTGGAAGATAAAAAAATATAAAAAATTTGACTGAAGGAGCATTCCTTTTTCCATTATTTATCTTGTTGCGTGACCTTGTCATTCCTAATACTCTCTCCATGTTCTCCTCCTTCTGTGAGAAACAGACACTTTCTATTCATCTTCTCCTAGCCTCTGATGACTATAGTCAAGAGCTATGACATCTGGAATCATCTGCAGAAGAATTTCACATACAATTCTGACAACTCACCCTGTAATTCCAAGCTCTGGATCTGAATTTCACATTCATCATATAGCTAGCTGCCTCAATGTATTTATGTCTGAGAATATCTTTGCAGGAGAAAGACCATGCAGCCTTGAGGTGTGAACTAATCACTTGAGCCTTCCATCTAAATCTATTCCTGAGTAAAGTGATGGCAAAGTCACTACTGACTATTAACGTCAACCATGCAACTGCCTTTGCTGCTGGCCCAAAAAGATACGTTTTCAGGTAGACAGATGTATATACTATTGTATATCCTACATAATGCACAATGCATCACAACTGGGGAATGGTTCAAGGCATCATGGTCGCAATGTGCGAAGGTATTTAGACAGCTTATGGATGCTGGTGCGCAATTACATTAATACACCGTATTGTTCGGACGCAAAACGCGTCATATTAACGAGCTGTTTCAGACGAAACACACGTCAGATTTTCTATTTTGGGACTGCATAGTCAAGGCGGAAGACGTCGGTTGTCTAGGCGGCCGCCTTGACTGCAAAGTGGTGCGGGAAACCCTGTATATATATATTAAAAGTAATGACTGGATGAAATTTCTCGAAGGTGGTATCAGTGTTTAGCTCTAGCTCTATTGCAAGTGAAACAATGCTATTTTGATGACATCGTAAATCCGTCAAACAGGCCTGAGTGTTGGGCTGCCAAGTTACTCACTACATACAGTATACAGTATTTGCCCTTGATCTTGGAGAAACTACAGATTGATAAGACAGTGTCATGACCATGAAGAGTTGTTATAGTCAGATTTTTCAGATTTGGTTGGATTGGTTTGAATTGATCACAGTAGAGTAGGTGGTTCCACCCTTATTAAATTAATATATTGGAATTTGAAAACTTTAAACAATCCAAACAAGTGGTTCTGTATTTTCTCCCATTTGAAAAAGCTTAAAGCAGATGTAGTCTACAAGAGACGCATTTACAAATGAATGCCCAATCAACTCTATAAACCTCTATGTTTCGTCAGGGTTTCCATTCTCATTTTAACTCCAAAGCCAGAGTTGTAGCAATTTTGGTCAGTAAAAGAATACATTTATCAGCAACCAATGTCATGTCTGACAGCAAAAGGAGGTACCTAATGATATCTGGCATATCCTTGTAGTGTTGGTCAATGTCTATATTCCCAATTTTGATGATGTTGATTTCACTAATAGGTTGCTGGGGAAAATCCGGCTGGCAAACCCCCATTGGTAGATACTTGCTGGAGATCTGACTTGTGTTAGTGATCTGAATCTAGACTTTCATCTAGAATCCCAGAACTTTGTCTCTCTCTAACATGTCAAAGTCCTTTTCATTTTTTATGACTGAAGTTTCAGAATCCACAGGCACATCTACATCCCTCTTTTTCTCATTTTGAGTATTTCTTTGTGGATCATTTGTTGCTCCCGAATGTGACCTCTTCCTCATTGTAATATCTGAACATGGTCCCTTAGCACTTGAAATAATAATAAATAATCAGCAATACCTTGCACTCCCCCCTGCTGGAGATTGATCTCTATTCTCTTATACAATGCTAACTTTTGTACCTGTATCCCTACCTCTATTGATCATTTTTGTCTTTCTAATCAGACTGGCTCGACTTCCCCCTCTCTCCTATTAGCGATGCTTGTGATTATCTCTAACTCTTCTCACCTTAACAAAGCTTGTAGCGCCAAACTGGAGAAACTTTACAAGTATTTTCTTGACCTGGATTGCCAATATGCACATACGTCATCTCCGGAGTTGTACAAACAACACTTGAACTTGCAGTCTGAATTTAAACTTTTATCCACTAATGACCTACTACGAACATGGTGACAAGGTGAGCCATCTGTTGGCACACAAATTAAATTGCTGTGCTGACACTTGTCTGATTCCACAAATTAAAGATTGTTCTTATTGTTTAATTTCTGACCTTGAAGTGATCAATGACACCTTCCAATCTTTCTATTTCTCACTCTACGCATCTGTGTTCCTAGCAGACACTGGCAATATGACTCTATACAAAACAAGCAAAGCTCCCGGTTTGGATGGGTGTCCAACTGAGTTTTTAAGAAAAAAAAAACTCCCAGTTAGCACCCTTACTCTTATCTGTGTATAATGAGTCATTGGATCTTGGTGTGCTGCCCCAACCTTAACACAAGAATCTATAGTACTTTTCCTTAAAACCGGTAAGGACCCCACTGCCTGTCTACATTCAGGCTAAAGCATCCTTAATGTTGATGTAAAGGTGCTTGCAAAGTTGCCAGCGAGGCTTCTGGAGTTGGTCCTGCCAGTAGTCGTCTCGATGGAACAGACAGTTTTTATTCAGGGTAGACATTTTTTTATATATTCTGACCATGTTTAACATTATTCCAAATGGTTTTCAATCCCTGCTGGACTTGTGGTCTACCTGGATTGAGAGAAGGCCTTCAATAGAATTGAATGGGACTACCTATAGTATTTGATATTCTCAGAAAATGTGGATTTCATGACAGGTTTCGCTAATGGGTCAGACTTTTGTATGTATCTTCACAGGCCAGTGTCTGTATTAATGATACACGCTCTGACTACTTTGCACTGCAAGGTGGGAACAGGCAGGGTTGCCCTCTGTACCCCTTACTCTTTGCCATTGCCAGTGCACTCCTTTGAGTGGCTTTGTGGGCCTTAACCTCTTTCCAGGTTGTTTTACAGGAGTAAGTTGAACATAGGTTGCCAGCAGCATAGCGGCCTGTATTCCACTGCTTGATTGCTACTAAAGCTAAGCAGGGTCAGGCCTTGTTAGTCCCTGGATGGGAGCCCAGTGCTGCTGGAAGTGGTGTTGGAGGGCCAGTAGGGGGCACTCTTCCCTTTGGTCTAAAGATCATGCCCAATGCTCCAGGGCAGTGATGGGGACATCTGCCCTGCGTAGGGTGCCATCTTTTGGATGGGACTTTAAAACGGGTGTCCTGACTCTCTGTGGTCATTAAAGATCCCATGGCTTTCTGTGTTCTAAACTGAGGAATTATTGAAACTCAATATTCCAAATTTTATCTGAAGCACTTAAAATCTACTTGCTACCATGCCCCCTGATTTATGTTTATTTATTTTTGTTGATGTCATTATTTGTTTTTCCCCATATTGATTAATTTATGTAGTTATTCACTTATATCAATGCATTGTTTCTGACTCGTTATGTTGTTTATTTCTGTTAGGTTGTCTGTGTGGGGGACAGGATTGAGGATTGGTTGGGGGGAGGGATGTGCATTGGGGGGATCAGGGAGGGAGGTCCAGGTGTGCTGGATGGAGGGGAGGACTGGGGAGAGGATCAGGTTTTTTGGGATGTCTGTGGGTGGCTGTTGTGCATTCCCTTTTGTTCCTATGTTGTTGTAAGTTTAAAAAATAAATATATATGACAAAAGGTGATGTACTTGTTTTAAATGTATTGATTGTTCTACATGCACACCGCCTTCCTATTGATTACTTCCTGCAAGGAACTTTCAAGTATTTTCTTGTCATAGTAATTAACAGTGTGATGATCAATAACATGTGTAGTAAGTTATATAGCTGGTGCAGAAGTAGCTTTGAGGAAATATGCAACACAAAAATGTAGCAAGGATATGAGAAAAAGAATCCCACACATTGCATTGAGGTTCCTGTATAATTAATACAGAATCTCTGTTCAATTATCAACAATAGTAGGGATCATCATTTACTAAATACTTTAAATTGTCTAGAAGAGTTTTATTATGGTTCTATAAATGTTATTCTATATTGTTTGGTTTTCCATAAGAGCTATTGACCATATGAATATTATGCAGCAAAGACCAACTTATTCTGGATTTGTGACAACTATGACTTATACAACTATGATGACAGAACTTTCCCTCAAAACATTTGAGCACACAAAATCAATTAATTGATATGACTCTAGGAAAATTGCATGATAACATCACCAATGCGAGGCCTTCAAGAAAATATGTCTGTGAAGGTTTAATCAGAATATTGTGTGTGGCAACATGAGTGGAGCTGAGTTTATAGCCGAAGGTGTAACTCCATCACTTGTGTTCATGCTCCAGAAGGTAGCTAGCTAGCGCACACTGACGAACAGTGCAGATGAGTGCATCTCCGTTGCTTAATGCTCATTTCATGATCCATTAGGTCCATAGAGAAGGCCAGCCCTGGAGAAACTTACTGAGACAATGGAATCAATTGAGACAATGGTCACTACTGCCTATTAATGTCACCATGCGTAATTTGTTCTTTCTAGGAAAGATATGTCAGAGATTTCCCTTCACCTGAAAGGAACACAAGAACACCTCAGAACAACCTATCTTGTTGAATGATAAATGAAAGATGCCTGTGAGAGGATTAAAGTACATCATACATACAAACCACCATAACAAACCAGCATAACATCTATTGCAATATAAAGAAAGGATGCAGCTCCTTTAGAAAACTAATCATGTTGTCCATTTGCCAGCTAGATCTAGTAAAACACCAGTAATAGTATTACTCATATCTGCTCTATTTCTGTAAATAGAACATACCTAAACCATATGATACAACCAATTATAATCTTCCTATAAACATTTTTTTCCCCAAAAAAAGAAAAAAAGAAAAAAAAAAAAAGGAAAAAAAAAAACATAACATTTTCTGAAATGGCATTGCTAGCAAAAGTCTTGTATATTATTTCAGTGATACCAATTACCCCACTAAAGACATTAAAAAAAGCATATTCGGAAGTAACTTACTAAATAAATAAATAAAACTCATAGACTAAAATGTTACATATTCCGAAGCCTTAATTTACCAGATTTAGAATGGTATCACTCTGCACCCCAATGTTGCTCTTTACAACCCCAATTCCCAAAAAGTTGGGCCAATATAATAATCATAATAATTAATTCAACTTTTCACTTTTCAAAGTACCCAAAGCGCTTTACACAGTGAAGGGGAAAGCCCACCTCATCCACCACCAATGTGTAGCTCCCACGTGGGTGATGCATGGCAGCCATTTTGCGCCAGAACGCTCACCACACATCAGCTATTAGGTGGAGAGGTGAGTAGTTATATATTCCAATTAGGAAGGAGGGGGATTATTAGGTGGCCATGATTGAAGTGAGGCCTAGTTGGGAATTTGGCCATGACACCGGGGTTAACACCCCTACTCTTACGATAAGTGCCATGGGATTTTTAATGACCACAGAGAGTCAGGACACCCGTTTAACGTCCCATCCAAAAGACGGCACCCTACGTGGGGCGGATGTCCCCATCACTGCCCTGGGGTATTGGGAATAATCTTTAGACCAGAGGGAAGAGTGCCCCCTACTGGCCCTCCAGCATCACTTCCAGCAGCATTGGGACTCCCATCCAGGGACTAACCAGGCCCGACCCTGCTTAGCTTTAGAAGCAAACCAGCAGTGGAATACAGGGCGCTATGCTATATGGAAAATGCAAAAGAAATAGTAATTTGAAAAGCCAGTTACACTGTACTATATTTACAACACATAATTAACACAAAATGTGATGTCTTACTTTGTGAAGTTAATTATTTTTGAAAATATACACTCATTTCAAATCTGATGACTGCAAAACACTCAAAAAAAGATTACTGTTTACCACTGTGTAACATCACCTTTCTTTTAATAAATACTCATAATGATTTTGGGCACTGAAAGACACCAGTTGTTTATTTTAGTAAGTGAAATTTTTCCTCATTCATCCCGTATGTATGTGCTCATCTGTGCAACTGTACATGTTCTTTGTTGCCTTATTCTGCACTTCATAATGTGCCACATATTCTCAATCAGAGTCAGGTCAGGACTGCAGGCAGGCCATGCTAGCAACCTGCACATTCTGCTTATGCAATCAAACTGGGGTTTGGCGTTGTCCTGCTGGAAAATGCAGGGACATCCCTTTAAAAGATGATGTCAGGATGGCAGCATTTGATGCTCCAAAATGTGTACATTTTTCTGCATTAATGGTGCCCTCAGAAATGTGCAAGTTCCCCAATGGTAGACACGTCTTAAGTGTGAAATACAAAAAGAATCATTCACACTTTTTGGTAAAGTGACATAATTCAAACATTTGGGTAGAAGTGGAAAGTTGTTTATCACAAGCCTTACATTGTTGTATATGAGAGATGTGAAGTCATAAATATGTATTTCATATTTATTTTATGATAAAGTGCTATGTTTTGTGTCCTGTCAAAGTATGTTAAACTGGATTGTGTTGGATGTTTGTGAGTGTACAGTATGTAATTTTCCCTAATAACTGAAATAAAATGACATATATATATATATACACACAACTCATTATAAAACATTGAAATTAAGATGTGCTACTGGTTCCATAAACAAACCTTTACACAGATGATTTTAATTAAACCCAAAAGGATTCTACAAATTGTTCTTGTTAATAATGACAGTGTAGACTCACCTCTTCATGGTTTTGGGAGACAGGTCTTTCTCCAGGTCTTTGACGGACAGGGTGTAAGACTCAGGGCTGTACTCGGTTTCCTCATCGTAGTCATGGTCCAGGAGTGTGCGGGCCCAGGTGCCCATGTCATAGGGGGGCATCATCCCCCCCAGCTCAGACGGAAGGATCTCAGGGTGCATTAGCTGGTGAAGACTGTTCAGGTTGTTTCCATGCATAAAGATCTGCAAAGGGATTGGCAAAGTAACACTATTAAGATTATATATATATAACCATATACAGTCATTTAATTGCATTTGTGAACATTATATATGTCTCTGTGTGATGGAGTTGATAGATTTGTCTTTCTTTTCAAAGCTGACCTGAACATACTGCATATTATACATATTTATACGACTAAATTTAGCTATACAGAAGTTAGATTGGCGAACAGATGGTGTAGCGGTATGTTGAACACAGAAAGAACATTGATCTTTGTCAAAGTTTTTTTTCATAATGTTCACAGAACAACATTATCTCCTCACCCGTTTTCTCGTCTTGTCCTTCAAAAAGGGTCGTATGACAGTGTAGAGAGCGTGGATGTACCACGGTTGGTTCACAAAATGGATTCCCCCAAACCTGGAAGGAAAGCTGTCCTGTGGGCAACAACGTAAAGAAATTATCTCTCCATGCTGCCTGTTGGTATGGTTACTAACTTAATACTCATTTGTGGTTTCTTTTCTAGACAAAAAAATTCCACCTTGTTATGTATAATGTAAATAGAAGTTTGTTCTGCATTTTCTCTCCTAACATAACATATGTATTTTGATGGGTTTACATTTTGGCTTTATGTTAATGTTGCACATAAAATCTCCCCTAGCCCATTTATTTTACTATATAAAATGGAGTATACATTGAATTGTTCAGTGCTGTTGCCTTCTGGATAAATTTGCTACGCAGGTGGGAAATTAGCAGCCAAATCATTGGTCATAGGTTGGTCACTGTCATAATAATCTATTTTCTGTGTCATAATTTCAACACAGGGAGATTATGCTATGATATAACTGAGTTGGCCAATATCCACCAGCACCGTATCCCTGCAGAGATGTTTATGCAATGAAGTAATCTGATGATTAAGGCCAGTGGTCGGCAACAGGCTGTTTGCATAAACATTTCTTTTTCAACATTTTCGAGATTATCTTATTATACGTACATCTTATTATCTTATTAGCCAATCAGCCAATAGTAAAGAAATTTTAAGAATAAATGGCAAGGTTATTGTACAAATAAATATATATATAGTATAACTTCTAAAGAGTAAGGTTACCCATTTTATGTGTGTCCTTAAATGTATGCTATACACACAGTATTTTCACATTTTGTATCTCAGTTTAGTACATTCAAATTTGTAATTTTTCTTTACTATAATAACCTATAATAAGAACATAAGTATTTTAACAATGGTGTCACCATTGAGAGCATCCAGACCAACTGTATCACAGTGTGGAATGGCAACTGCCCCACCCCAGACCTGAAGGCCCTGTAAGGGGTGGTAAAAACCGCCCAGTACTTCATCGGTGCCCGCCTCCCATCCACTGAAGACATCCAGTTTAAACCTGTCTACGGAGAGCACATGGTATCATCAGGGATCCCTTCCACCCCAGCCAAGGACTGTTTGCCCTCCTCCCCTCCAGGATGTGGTACAAAAGCCTGGATGGTAAGAGAAGCTTCTTCCCCGCTAAACATTTGATTTGCACACATTCCATTCACTCCGGTTCTGAGCGTAATACGAGTCCTCCCCAATTAAGATCCACCGACCGCGGCTGGTACATACCTTGTAGCTCATTCACTATAGATCACTTTCTCTATTATATTAGTATTCTAATATTCCATTGTATATACAGTCATAATATACATGTTTACACACCGCATATACACTTAGTCATCCTGTATTTCTTCCCATCGTCAACTGGACTAATATCTGCACCTTTGCTACTATTTTGCTGGAAAACATTTAGTTGCCATGGTTTTGTACTGCTTTTGCACTGCAATGATAACAAAGTTAAATCTAATCTAATCTAGCTTGTTGCAGCCTTACCTAAATCTGTCTCAGTTGTGTAAGAATATTCATCAGGCATAATATTTATGATCACATACATGAATACCTCTAACCAGCAGGACATATGCATGTAGCTCTAACCAGCAGGTCATATACCTGTACCTCTAACCAGCAGGACATATACTTGCACCTCTAACTAGCAGGACATAAACATGTTCCTCTAACCAGCAGGACGTATACTTGTACCTCTAACCAGCACAACGTATACCTGTACCTCTAACCAGCAGGACATATACTTGCACCTCTAACCAGCAGGAAGTATACCTGTACCTCTAACCAGCAATTCGTATACCTGTACCTCTAACCAGCAAATCTTATACCTGTACCTCTAACCAGGAGGTCATATACCTGTACCTCTAACCAGCAGGACGTATACCTGTACCTCTAACCAGCAAATCTTATACCTGTACTTCTAACCAGGAGGTCATATACCTGTTCCTCTAACCAGCAGGAGGTATACCTGTACCTCTAACCTGCAGGGCGTATACTTGTACCTCTAACCAGCAAGTCATATACCTGTACCCCTAACCAGCAAGTCACATACTTGTACCTCTAAAAAGCAGGACATATACCTGTACATCTATCCAGCAGGACATATACTGTACCTCTAACCAGGAGGTTGTTTACCTGTACGTCTTACCAGCAGGTTGTATACCTGTTTCTCTAGTCAGCAGGATGTATACCTGTACCTCAACTAATGCACTTCAAAGGAGAACATCAGGGTGTTAGACAATTATCACAGTAGGGCCGTGAGTCAGAGTTGCATATTTCTAGAGTTAGCTGATAACCACATGGCTCTTTGTATTCAGAAACAGAATGATTCTTACCCCTAAATCCCTGCAAATAGGTTCTGTGATCAGATTATTACCTCTAAATCCCTGCAGATAGGTTCTGTGATCAGATTATTACCCCTAAATCCCTGCAGATAGGTTCTGTGATCAGATTATTACCCCTAAATCCCTGCAGATAGGTTCTGTGATCAGATTTTTACGCCTAAATCTCCACACACATGTATTGTGATTTGATCGAACATCATTTGTTCAGGATATTCTTTAATGCCACTCGAACAAGTGCTGTGCTCTTTAAAGGTGAACATGACAGAACCAAGCTTTATGGTCTCTGTCTATCTCAGGGATAGATATCCACTGTCGCACCGGTAATGCTGTACAGCTGGGCTAACGTGAGCAGGTTATCGTCCCTTGGCATGATTGCAAGGTCACCAGGTGGTCCCACGTCTGGTTCTGGCAGAGCTGGCTGCAGGTTAAACCTCCGCCAACAGAGCTTACGTCACAGAAAAGAGAACTGATATATGCAGAGGTCAAGAGGTCACCGACACCTCACACATTCAAATCTCCCAGGGTGCAACAGAATACCCCCAAGCCCCCTCCACCCAGACACACACCTCTTTGAGATCCAACTGACATCTTTCACTAGTACGAAGGCACCAATTGCATAATGCATGAAACACGTAACACGTCCTTTGGTTGTTGATGATGGAAGTAGACTGAGCTGTAGAGGGAGAGGAAGAATAGAAACAATTGCTTCCCTCATTGATTTATTCCAACTTTTGTTGCCGTTTCATTTTGGGAGGAAATCCTCCATGATTGAGAAAGCATGAAGATTAACTGTGAGCAGCTAAAAAGGCAGATGACGTCCAAAACAGGGCCAGCAGGTCGTAACACAAACAGATGTACGCTTCTGTATGTGAGCCATTTCGTAGCGCTCCAAATCTCTTTTATTACAAGTTAATTTCCATGATTTGTTACACCTTACATTTGAGTCATTAGGCAGACACTCTTATCCAAAGCAATTTACAGGAGCACTTAGTGTTTACAGTTGCTCAAGGACAAAGCGAAAGGTTTTTCACCTTGGCGGCTCTTTTATAAACCAGGCCATTTCCACGCCGTCACCATCAGTATAGATGTATTAATTAATAAATGGACATCAATTCTTTGAATCCTTCATTGCTGTGATGACATAGACTCCAGTTTCCCTAGTGGTTTTGTGGGTATTGTAGTGTTGCCGGATGTTGCATCATCCCCAAGCACAACAAACTAGAAACTGGATCAGAGGTTCAAGGGCAGTCCAGCTATCAATGACAAAATAAAGAAGTTGGTTCTTCATAAACTGCTTTACAAATCTGCAAAACTATGCTGTGTATTCGGTCAGTGGAAATACATGAACAGATCCTAGCAAAATCTAAGAGGAGTTTACAAACCATGTTCCTTTACAAAGAGTCAAAGATATATCATGACATGAAAGTGATCGCACCATATTGTTTTTGCATTGTTTAATTATTTGCCCAGCCCTGCCCAATGTAAATTGGACTAAATCAAGTTGTAGTTGTCATCATACAGGTTCCAAAGCCACATCATACTACGATCATAATAAATTCCTGAACACCTCCATAGAACAGACTCGGTATGATAAGAGGTCACAAAGCCATGTATAAAGTTTGGGAAAGTGTTGTAATATTAGAATTTTGGTTGAAGATCTGATAAAATTCATATGCAAATATGCAAAAACTTAGGAAATCTGACAGGACCAAATATGTTTTACATTGAATTTGGCATGTGATTGGTAACCATGACAAAAAATAGATATGCAACTCCAAGAGATTCTAAAAGTTTATAGACTTTATATTGAAAATAGTGTTTAATCTACTGTGTGGTTATTCCACTAATGAGGACTTTGTAAAAAAATATATGATGTTTTCCCACTCTTTTTTGTGTGTAGCTGATGAGCACATATTTTCACTTTTTTGGAGGATTTTGACAACCCTCTAAAATCTTTTCAGCTCTTGTCAGGCATCTTCGACAAAGGCTGAGTGAACTAATCCTGCGGTGAAAAATAAAAAAATAATAAAACCTATTTAGAGAAGTCCTAAAAATAGAAATATTGTAGCCTGAAGTAAATATGTTACTTTCTTCTATACCTTTACTGGAGTCAGGCCTCTTAATGTGCACTAGTTTAAAAGAAGACAACAATAAGCATAGTCCCATAGCACTCTGTGGTAGGCTATATTAGGGAAGATATTTGGGTTAGAGCAATGCTGAATGAAAAATGAAAATGATGCAGAATTATTAACTGTTCTCCATTAGATTTTTAAAGAAATGTTTCAGTAAGTGTGTGCATGTTAATACTGTAGATAGGGGTCGAGAGACGGGAGATAATATCAGAAACTACAAGTCATGTCAATAATGTAGGCTGAAGAAGATGTCATCTGCCTGATCCAGCCTGATTTACTTTTGGCAGTCAGGGATGAAGCCTCATTTGGCTACTTCACATCCTGTTGCAAACCAGGCAAGCACAGTTCTGTTGCTGGAGAGAACAGCAAATAAAAAATATACTAAATGTGCCAGAAGGAAATAAAGTACTTTTCTTCTGTCCCTGGTTCCCTGACATGTAAGCTGTTGGATTCTCGGCTGGGCTAGTGTCTCCTGGATGGCATTCTGGGATAGGAGGCAGTGGATTTGAACATCCAGATGGGAGATTCACAGTCAGTCTGCCAGATGGAGGGAATGCTTTGTTTAGCTTTGTTACATGTTTGCACTGCACTGTTGATCACAGCAATGCATAATCCCTGACCTCTCGTTAAGGAGAGGCTCTCTTCCTTCCTCTGATAAAAGTCAGAATTTGCAAAGGGAGGATGAAATCCATATTTAACAGCTTTTGACTTTAGAGGTAAACATAGTGAAAAGGTTGTAGATTCAAGTTCTTAACTGGAATCATAAATAAGATATAAACACAGTAGAGTTCATTGCAATATCGACATGCTTAGAGAATCATGTCGAGTGGTTTGCTGATTTCAATTTAACCATCTGGTTGCACCTGATGAGATACGCATAGTATAGCATTAAGCTCTGGCATTGGTGTTGTTCTTCAACTTGACCTCTCATCACAAAAAGTAGAAAATTAACAACAACTTTTAAAAACCTTTCAATGCTCAGGGGCTCATCAAAAAAGAAATGTCCCTTTTTCAGGACACTGTATTTGAAAGATAATTTGTAAAAAGACAAACAACTTTACAGGTCTTCATCGTAAAGGGCTTAAACAATGCCATGATTGTTCAATGAACCATAAACAGTTAACGAACATGCACCTGTGGAACGGTCATTAGGACACCAACAGCTTGCAGACGGTGGGCAATTAAGGTTACAATTATGAAAACTGAGGACACTAAAAGTGTCTGAAAAACACCAAAATAAAAATGCCCAGGGTCCCTGCTCATCTTTGTGAACATCCCTTAGGCATGCTGCGAGGCATGAGGACTAGAGATGTAGACAGGTAAATAAATTGCAATGGCCGTACTGTGAGATGCCTAAGACTGCACTACAGGAAGGACAGCTGATCGTCTTTGCAGTGGCGGACCACCCGTATCAAAACCTGCACAGGATCGGTATAACCGAACATCACACCTGCAGGAGACAGGATGGCAACAACAACTGGCTGAGTTGTACCAGGAACACACAATCTCTCCATCAGCGCTCAGACTGTCCACAAAAGGCTGAGAGAGGCTGGACTGAGGGCCTGTAGGCCTGTTGTAAGGCAGGTCCTCACCAGACATCACCGGCAACAACGTCAACTATGGGCACAAACCCACCTTCACTGGATGAGACAGAACTGGCCAAAAAAGTGCTCTTCACTAACGAGTTGCAGTTTTGTCTCACCAGAGGTGATGGTCGGACTCGCGTTTATCATAGAAGGAATGAGTGGTACACCGAGGCACACACTGTGGAGGGGCATCGATTTGGAGGGGGAGGGTCCGTCATAGTCCGTGCACAGCTCTTTTTGTATAATTTGCACATTACCATTTTCAGCCATGTTCATCACATTACCTATCCTAGTGTTATTTCTCTTGTACTGCCACTTTACATTCCAAATATACTACCTATCTATTTTAGAACATATCTGCACTGAATGTACAGTATTTTTTAATCGAACTGAATACTGCACTGTAAACCCGAAAGTCAGCAGAACTCAAAAAAATTGACGTAACTCAAAATGAGTTCATGAAATTAACAGTCACTGTGTCTTGCCATCATTTAACCGTTTAAGAGAACATTTCCAAACAAAATGTACAAAGTGAGACTGAAAAACATTACATTGATTAAGGGAATGCAGTTTCAAGTCACTGTAAATCTATTATGGGCAATATTTTGTTTGTAAAGCTGCACATATTGTTATACTAAATTTAAATGTTTAAGTTCCATGAACTCAAAAAGAAAATAATTGTTCCAGTGCAATTAAAATGTTTGATGGTATTTTAAGTATTCTGAACTCAAAAGGAAGTACTTCATGAACTCAAAACTTTTGAAGTAATCAGTTACCTTAATTTTTTTGAGTCCTGCTTACTATTCGGGATTACAGTGTGTTTATATGTGTAACTGTGTACGTGAATGTTTGTACTCTGTAACTTCATGTTGCCTGCACCTTCCGCCTTATCTTGGCCAGGTCTCGATTGAAAATGAGAAGTTGTTCTCAATCGATTAACCTGGTTAAGGTGAAATAATTTTAATTTTTTTAAATAGTCTGGGGCAGTGTGTCACAGCATCATCGGACTGAGCTTGTTGTCATTGCAGGCAATGAAAACTCTGTGTGTTACAGGGAAGACATCCCCCTCTCTGATGTGGTTCCCTTCCTGCAGGCTCATCCTGGCATGACCCTCCGGCATGACAATGCCACCAGCCATACTGCTCATTCTGTGCATGATTTCCTGCAAGACAGGGATGTCAGTGTTCTGCCAATACCAGCAAAAAGCCAGGATCTCTACCCCATTGAGCATATCTGGGACCTGTTGTATTGGAGGATGAGGGCTTGGACCGTTCCCCCAGATATGTCTGGGAACTTGCAGGTGTCTTGTTGGAGCAGTGGGGTAACATCTCACAGCAAGGACAGGCAAATCTGGTACAGTCCATGAGGAAGAGATGCACTGTAATACTTAATGCAGCTGGTGGTCACACCAGATACTGACTGTGACTTTTCATTTTAACCGCCACCATCGTTCAGGGACACATTATTTCATTTCTATTGGTCACATGGAACTTATTAGTTTATGTCTTAGTTGTTGAATCTTTTTATGTTCATACAAATATTTTCACAATAAGTTTGCTGAAAAATGACAGCAGTTGACATTGAGAGGACATTTCTTTTATGCTGAGAATATATAACTGCATGACTGTCTTTGTGTGAATTAAATCATAGTTTAAAGCCAAATAATACAGCGCATCTGTGTGACTAATACTGACCACGATAAAAACGTCTCCTTACTTTGCTCAATGGAATCTAAGAAGCATCGGTCTGAGAAAGGTTTTCTCTCTGCCTTAAATAAAGCATGAAGAGTAGTGACAGAAAAATCTTGAAAGGTGACAGAAAGCTAGTAAGAAGATATGTATGCCATCTCTGAGATTTCAATGTTAATAGGAAAAGATAAAGAAAGAAATCAAACAATTCTCTCTCATGGCAAAGACAAGCCCAAGTTAACTTGGAGCAAAAAAAGAGATAATGTAATGTATGTTTCATCAAGTTATTAGCACCAGCCTAATGTTGTGTAGGTCCCCCTTTTCTGCCAAAACAGCCCTGACCTATCGAGTCATAGACTCCACTACACCTCTAAAGGTGTGCTGTGGGATCTGGCACCAAAGACGTTAGCAGCAGATCCTTCAAGTCCTGTAAGATATAAGGTAGGGCCTCCATGGATGGAGCTTGTTTGTCCAGAACATCCCACAGATGCTTAATTGGATTGAGATCCGGGGAATTTGGAGGCCACGTCAACACCTTGAACTCGTTGTGTTCCTCAAACCATTCCTGAACCATTTTTGCTTTGTGGCACACCGCATTATCCTGCTGAAAGAGGTCAATACCATCAGGGAATACCGTTTTCATGAAAGGGTGTACATGGTCTGAAAACAATGCTTAGGTAGGTGGCACATGTCAAAGTAACATCCACATGAATGGCAGGACACAAGTTTTCCCAGTAGAACATTGCCCAATGCATCACACTGCCTCCGCCGGCTTGCCTTCTTCCCATTGTGCATCCTAGTGCCATGTGTTACCCAGGTAAACAACAGCCATCCATGTGCTGTAAAAGAAAATGTGATTAATCAGACCAGGCCACCTTCTTGAATTGCTTCGGGGCCCAGTTCTGATACTTACGTGCCCATTGTAAGCGCTATTGGCAGTGGACAGGGGTCAGCATGGGCACTCTGACTGGTTTGGGGCTACACAGCCCCATACTCAACCCACTGCGATTCACTGTGTTCTGACACCTTTCTGACAGAACCAGCATTAACTGTTTCAGCAATTTGAGCTACAATAGCTTGTCTGTTGGATCTGACCACACAGGCCAGCCTTCGCTCCCCATGTGCATCAATGACCCTTGGCCGCCATGACCATGTCGCCAGTTCCCCACTTTTCCTTCCTTGGACCACTTTTGATAGGTACTGACCACTGCAGACCTGAACACCCCACAAGAGCTGTTGATTTGGAGATGCTCTAACCCAGTCGTCTAGCCATCACAATTTGGCCCTTGTCAAAGTCGCTCATACCCATACGCGTGCCCATCAACTTTGAGGACAAAATATTCCCTTACTACATAATATATCCCACCCCCCAACAGGTGCCATGATAATGAGAACATCAGTGTTATTCCCTTCACCTGTCAGTGGTCATAACGTTATGTCTGATTGCTGTAAATGTGGATTACATTGGAATAATGTAGAAAATCTCAAATGTATTCTCGTTGAAAACCTCCAACACAATAGCCCCACACAGTTCCAATTATTTCACTGACAATCTTCCATTATCATTATTGATTTTGATTAGGATTGAGCAACATTAAGTCTTGTTGCACAAGAGCATTTGGAAATGTGTTGCCGTCATCTATAATTAAAATAGATTGATTGAGCCCAGCGGAATGCATTTGGGCGCCACCTTTTAAGATGTGTTTTAGCGCCACGGCAACATGTTATGTAATTATAGAGAAACAGACCAAAAATCTGAATTATGTTAAAGTACCCATGCCATCTTCATAATTGAATTTTTAACTAAATACTGTATTTCAAATAAATCAGTGTTTGGTTAAGCAATTATAGTCAATATGTCATAATTTATTTTTCTGAGCCTCTTTTGCCCTTGAAATGTACAGTCGGATTTTGTGGGATATTTAGGTACACAATCCTGATTTTCTCATAATCTAAAGCCAACCCTCTTACTCAGATGAATGGTCATTGGTGAATTATAATCAGATTAACTTTGTGATAATACAAAGTAGGCCAAAAATTCCATCCTATCAGAACGGGATGAAATTCCAGGTATTTTTTAAATAACTTTTACTCAAAATTGGAGTTATATTTTTTGACATCCTAGCCCTTCATACAGTATCATCAATAAGAAAAATCTGTTTTTTGACTGCGTTTTGCCATTAAAGTAAATCTATATATAAATGATTATAGATGTATCCACCTCTCTGCACTACACCCACAGAAACAATGCACGCATGATCACCCACACTGAGGGAGAATGGCAAAAGTGTGTTTCTCTCATCAAGCAGCACAGCCCATCTGGAGAGCACATAGCATGGCGGTTGGACAGGTTGCCACGGAAACTCAGTGCGGGGTGGGATGGGGAAGACTGGTCTGTTGTGATTGGCTGCTGAGCACGGGTTATTTCTGTAGGCTGAGAGGGACAAAAGGCATGGCTAAGACATTGGGAGAAAGAGAGGAATAACAGAGGCTCTACGATAACAAAGCAACTGAAAGAAATCCAATGGTGTGTTCTACTCGTTCCTAGCATTGTTTTCCTTGGAATTGATTTTCCAAGGATTCCTGCTTTCTAAAATTATCTTAATTTCTCTCTTTTGCTCAGTGTATTAGCTGTTATAACCAAAATAAATGTGACTGCCTTCCCAGGGAATATTATTTTATCATCCAGTTGTAAATGCTATTCAAGATATCGTCATGGGGAATGTTTTCTGTTAATTCTTATTTCCTGTTAACATGTCTTTTAAAAAAGTAGAATATGTAGAATATTGCAAGCAGAATATATGCATTGTTGCCAGTAGTAGTGCTAAATGCTTTTCAGTAGAGTTGGAATACATGTCGGTGTTCTGAACACACCACCCACGTGCAATAACAATTGCAATGACGGGATATTATAAACAAGATGAACCAAGATCCTGTTCAAACACAAAAACATTGACACACACATACATATGTGGTCAGCAAAACATTAGCTGCCCCTGACATGAGTGTGATTTATATGAAAGGGGGATACATAATTTGCTATTATTCCATGTAATTAACAACACAAAGAAAATGGCATCTTTTTATTTTGAAAATCAATAACGATTAGCAAAACATTTAACTAAGTTTCTAGGGATCTGACAATCTGATTTCATTGTATCCTGATTCTCACCATTCTTTATTTATTGTCACTTTATTGACATGATTTTATTGAGATGAACATTCGTCAGGTGTCTGCTGTAGATGAGCAAAAACAGACGTGATAAAACACGATTTGAGCAGTCGAGGGGGACTACAAACAAACTGTATATATATGGAGAACAAACCACATTTGTTTTTGTGCAGGTAAAGCCGGCTACTGTAAACATTGTACTGCGATACTGCCAAAACAATATGATACCACATATCAGAAAATATCTCAATATGTAAATGTCACTTTAATGTCGAGCTTCTGTGTGTGACTTGTTTGGCAGCTCTTAATGGCAGGCAGAGTACATCATGAGGAGTACTGACACACATGAGCTCCTCAACGTCATTACAAAATGCACAAGATGTCTGCAACACCCCAAGCTGTTCACAGACTTCAGTGTCAAGTGGGCTCAGACAGGAAGTCACCACAATTCATTACACCAGAGAGGCTTTTCTCTCTGACAGTGGCATTATGAGGGGAAGGCTCAGGCAGTGGACACATACTATGTCTGAGCTGGTAATCAATAGTGGGATACCATTCCAAATAACAAATAGCCAAGCTCTATAGCTAATAGAGTGCCTACTATGGTAAAGTAGCTGAACCTTATATGTACTGTAGCCTATGTGGCACAGTTCAATAGTTCTTGTGGTGTTTTGATTTCCCTTCGAACAGATGAAAACAGTGTCACATTATGGTGTTAGCACGTTTGGAGGCTGAGTTACTACTAGAGGTTATCAATTATTTAATGTGTATTTTTTTTCTTTAAAGGCAGTGGAATATGCACAGGCCTCATCATGTTCTACCATTGATATTCAGTAAATGAACTTGTTTCATGAAAGGACTATGCTCTACACAGCATTATACAGAGCTACACTAACTTTCAAATGTTTGGGGTCAACCATGCATGCGCATGTTTTTTAATTAAAATCGATACCTTCATTCACCAAGGTAGCAATCAAATGAAAATATATATATCCAAGACATTACCAAAGTTGCAAATATCTATAATTGTTGGAAAAATTTGATTTAAAGTTAATGATTCAAATACAAAAGCAAAGCTACTTTATTTCATTGTCCTACAGATTAGCTCATCTTTAATTAATCATGTCTCAAAGAAGATTTCTTATCAATGTCATGCCACCTTGTTGAATGAAGACATCAAGTTCTATGAAAACACATGAAGTTTTTTGGGTGAACCCAAATTTTTAAACACTAGTATACATGTCCATGTCTTTCCAACACTGACTGAATGACAGGGTAGAAAAGAAATTACCTCAGAATTGCAAGAGCTAAGAAAACCTTGAATGCTTTTAATGTTACCACAAGTATCATACTATTGTGTGACTGTCCGCCGACTGCTTCTATGGACACTGTAGTCTGTTGTAATTCATGCTAGTCACCAAGCGCATTCCCTCTGGCACTATGGTAAGCAAGCCTGCATAGTCACATGGTCATTGTACATTCTATATTCCATTGCTCATTGATACAAACATTGTTAAATGTACATATACAGTACACATAATCTTACATAGTCACTTTAGAAAAATTCCTTGATCGTCAAACATTTGAGGCTGCTACACATTATATTAATATGGTATTTGGTCACTTCTCAATTGATTCAGTAGACCAGAGACCTTGGGTCTTTTATTTCCATTATAACTCACCTAAGAGAGCCAAAAAGTAGGCTACAAATGCATTCCTAGGTCTACACTGCCAGTAATCAAAATGCAAATGTCATTATTCATTTCACATGAAAGTGATTTTAAAGTTGTTTCTGAGTACAAGAGGACTGATTAGTATGTGGATATGTCAACGTGTAATTGTCACATCACCAAGAGAAAGATACGATCACTTCAGAAACATTTCTTTGTGATGATACAGAGACCTGTCCCATTTATGGTACCTCTCCAGCACCCCAAGCATCTATGGTCTTGTTTAATAGATATTGGAATAGCCTCATCCAAAGTCAACCATATAAACTAGTAGATCTATTCCTATAACCTACCATCATAATGAAATTGCAGCCATGACATATTAAAAATATTTTACGATTTTCATGTTGTGTGACTGACTATCATTTTTAAATGCTGAAATCCCATCAAAATTTGTTATAATTTCATGGAGTCAAGTGTCAACAGCAGCTTGGACATTAACTGATCCAGAGCAGAGATCGTGAAAAGGTAAGGAACTATTACCTGCAGACCTTCAATGGCCAGTCTCAACATGCTTGGTGTTAGTTTGGAGGCTTGCTTGAATGTGAAGTTACTCCAGTCGATAATCAGGACAAATCCATTCACCTGCAGCTCCGGGTCTTCTATCATAGACTCCAGCGACAGCAGAATAGCTCGTAATATATCCACAAATGTATACCTATGGACGTAATCAAAAGTTAAAAGAGACTAATCTAACAACATACACTGCAGGAAAGACAAGCAATTAATTCAGCAAATTAGTTTTCAGGAAATCATTGGACGGTTTTATTCATTACTATTTTGCCATGTCATCTCATACTGTAATACATGTAAAAAGTTAACTAATGGTGATTGCTGAAACAACTTCACTTGGGCAGGGCCAATAAAATTATTAAGTTAATGGGCACTCCTGGAGGAGTTTTGTGTATGGAGGTTTTGTAAAAGGCTTTTTAAGTTCCTACTTCTGTGTATGGGAAGTGTTGTAACAGGCTTTTTTTAGTTACTCAATATGTTTTGGAGGTTACACATTGAACACTACTCGAAAACTCAAAGTCAGTTTGATTGATTCAGTACATCTTCAGACACAATGGGTTTTGGATGGCATTATACAGGTCTTTACATCCATGAGACATTTCTATGGTTTTTCATCGGGTTAATAGTTTGTTCAACCTGTGGGGCTTTATGGTTTCGGTGGAATTCACGAGACTATCTTTTTCAATT
>JACXGM010009331.1:0-27733 GCA_016801145.1 Umbra pygmaea
AATTGCCCATGTTCTGTATCGATGTTCAAACGGGGACGGGCACTAAATTCGCTTAGAATTCTGGGAGTTGTGGTAGCTCAAGTTTAAACGGATACAGAAGCACCCCAGTGGATGCGAAAGGAACTGAAATATACTATCGGCTTTTCTCTGATATATTGAAAAAAACAGACGTGTATATGCTATAAATCATCTATGGTAATGTTTGTAAATGGTACACTATGAAACTGATTTACTGTGGAACACTCCTTTAAGGCCGCTATCGAAGCATCCTGGGCCTACATCACACCTCAGCAGTGCCACACTCTGAATGCCTCCATGCCACGCCGCATTGAAGCAGTCATTTCTGCAAAAGGATTCCTGACCAAGTATTGAGTGCATAACTGAACATAATTATTTGAAGGTTGACTTTTTATTTTTGTATTTTTTGTATTACAAACACTTCTTTTATTGGTCAGATGAAATATGCTAATTCTTTGAGATAGGAATTTTGGGTTTTTATGAGCTGTATGCCAAAATCATCAGTATTAAAACAATAAATGACTTGAAATATTTCAGTTGGTGTGCAATGAATCTAAAATATATGAAAGTTTAATTTTTATCATTACATTATGGAAAATAATGAACTTTATCACAATATGCTAATTTCTTGAGAAGGACCTGTATTGTGTCTCTCATTCTCATAGACTATTACAGAAACCGAGCTCTTTTGCAACCAGACGTATCTCCCCCAGATGGAATTCAGATAGAATGCAGGTTTAAGGCACTTCCTCATTTGGATCAATTTGCCAAACTGGATGCTCACACTGTGGTTTATATAGGATCACTATTCCTCACTATTGCATTTTCCATAGATTCAAAATATTTAACAAAAGTGAACATGGCATGTGCAAATGTTTGGGTACCCTATCACGAAGTGCTTGGTAACGCCTGCTTTAGCAGATATAACTGCTTCCAAATATTTTCCACTGTTTCTTGCAAAAAGGTTTATTGGGTCTCCTTGCAGACATTGCATTCTGACAGGTTCCCATTAGAGTTTCAATAATACTAAAGTCTGGGAACTGAAACAGCCATTAGAAAATCCTTTGTCTTGTAAATATTTCATAGTTGATTTTGAAGTATGTAATCAATCATTGACTTACTGAAATATCCAAACTCTTTTCAGCTTCATTGTCCAGACTGTTGCTCATTAGCTTGTACGATATTTTGATAATTTGTTCAATCCTTTCTTCCTCCCACCCTGAATATATTACACCTCCACTCGCCGCCACACAACCACAAAATATAATGGCGCCCCTCTATCAATTGTAATTGATTCAAAATTGACAATTATTGAAATTGGTCTCCCTTTTTTTCTCCAAACGTTGTGGCCACAGTTACATTTTTGCTTCATCAGTCCAAAGTACATTGTTTCTGGCTTGTCAAGATTTATTTGCATACCTTACATGGTGAGTTCTGTAATGACGTTTAAAAAAAGCTTCCTTCTGCCAACTCTCATATTCAGATCCTTGTTGTGTAAGGTACATGATACTGTGGACCTGTGAAGAACTACTCCAGTGCAGTGGTAGCTGCTGGTCTTTCAAAGAGGGGAAGCTCATTTTTGGCCTACAAAAATTGTCCATTTATCTATACTGAAAAATAAATTCTGCCCCATGTTCCTTTTCAAGAAAATGCTCTGTGACCCTGTCATACCAACGAGGTGTTTTTCCAGTGACTTGACCAGTGTCTTTTCAATGGCCAGCAGAGCTAGGCTGTTTAAACAGCCTTGGCCCATTGTGTTACGGGTGTTGGACTTGAGACGCATTAAACAGGAGAAGCTCCTTTCTACACCTGCAGATGTAGCTCCAATTGTTGCCACTAATGAGAACAGTTTGTAAAGCTGAGGCATTGCACTGTCCAACTCCATGTCTTTAAGGAACACCATTAGGTTAAACTAAATTAAGGAATGTGGTGTATAATTGTATGAAATGTATGATGAAAATTGGCTAGCAATTTCACCAAGGAAATACCAAGAAATAGGTGGCAGCAGTTTGTCTTTCAACTACACTTGCAAAATCCGCAATGGGACTGAGCTTGAATAGCTTTGGCAACATTTTATAGTACAAAATCACTGTCAATCAAAAGGGGATTCAGTTCGACAGACCCTCCAATCATCACACAGAAGCCCAGAGTCCAGGCCAGCCCACTCCATTCACCCCAAGAGATGCTGAGCGTCCGTGGGCGGGACATAATCACAGCATTTTTCCAATGTCAAAATGTCAAAGCAGCCCCACTGAAGTCCATGGATGCCAGGCTTCAACAGGGAAATGCACTGTGACGCTACGGGAATGTATGAGAAGGAAATCAAGTCAGTCAACCTGCTATATGTAGCTGATTCTGAACGAACTTGTCTTCGAGATGAACGTTTTAATTCATTTTTTGTCAATAAAACGTCAACACAATCGTACTGCTGATTTATGGAATGCCCCATCTAATCTCTCTGGTGTACTGTTGAATCCTAGGATGATGACCTATGATGACCAGAGTTCTTGGAACACAATGCAGAACTGCCCAGATTGACAACAATCATGTCCAAAGACACTGTCACCGCCCACAGCCCACCTGGCTGTCCTTGTTCATGTATACCTGGTGGATCATGCCCCAGGACTACTCACAGGATTTAATGTGTACTGAAAAACAACTTGGACTTAATCGAACATGCACTCTTGAACTTTACACAAAGCACAGCCAGAAGAGGAATGGCCACCCCACTGAGTCTGGATCCTCTCTACGGCCGCGTTTACATTCCGATAGATTTCAGCAACATTTTTAAGTTTAATTGGGACGAGACATTTCTCCAGTGCTGTTTGCAAAGTCCCAGGTGGGATCTTTTAGAATCCTCTTGTGCACAACCTCCAGAGGTCAGGTGGAATTTGAGAGAGACACGCAAGTTTACACACTATAATTGTGTCTCGTCCTGAGCTGTGCTCCAGCGGACTTGAAAATGTTGATGAAATCTATCGAAGTGTAAACGCGGTCTAGGTTTCTTCCTGGGAAGCAAATTACTTTGGAGTTTTTCCAAGCCACTGTGCTTCAATTCTGCATTGTTGCGTGCTTTTTAGGGTTCTAGGCTGGGTGTCGTTGTGACAACTGCTGATGTTAAATGTGTTTTATAAAATAAACATGATTGATTGATTGAGTCTGGCAGATTCAAAGGTATGAAATAACTTCAGAGTAAACACAGGAATCGACTTCACCTGACTAACTGAAGCCTTAACATTTCAATCAACTTTTCTGGGAGAAATTAATAATAATCCAAAACTTTTACAATTGTCATGTTGACTTTTGTAAATTATGAATTTATAGTAAATGCTAATTAATCATAATCCTGTATTAAATTTTGGAAGGTGACCTCTTTCATGTTCTACATTAAAATGTAGAGTTTAGGTCAACTTCTGCTCACAAAAAGATTTATTGTAACATCATATTTTCAAGGCACAAATGTTTGCATGCAACTGTAGGATAGCACTTCGAATGTTAATCACGAAATAACAATGGTGTTCTCCAGGTTCATTTTAATCTTATTACAATATGTCATATAAGCATTTATAAAACAAAATCAGTATAAAAAAAACATCTGTGGTGGTCTTACAAATTACATCTATTGTAAAATAAATTTAATAATTAGAACAGATATTAATATTCAAATCCATTTTCTTTTACATATCATGTGAAGATACAATTCAACATAAATGTAGTATGTCCAAAGTCAATTGTTAACAAAGTGTATTATGAAATATTATCATAATTTGCAGACAACTTCATCAAATATATTGAAAGAAAAAAGATATACACACCAAGAAGATATTTACAGTATGGGATATATATATATATATTTACTTGAATTGATAGCATGATCAGTCTCCTGACTGCCATTTTTTAACATGGTGTCATATCTACAACATAAGAGTAAATTAGAAACACTGTTTATTAAATATGTTGATATTGAAACAGAAGGGAGAAAACAGTAGCATTTTAGTTCATTGTTCTAATCTTGCTAAGTTTGGGTTTGAACTCCACAAAGATTGCGCCATAGAGAGGTCGATGTTTGCTCTATCTTGGTCGTTGGATTGTTTGACGCCACATCTCAATTTCCCCTTCCATAGATTTTACATTACAATGAGGTCATTTTGCTGAAAAGAGTGGCAATATTCATCTACTATCTGAAAATGTTTTGGTTTTCAAAAGTTTCTTGTAAGATCTTTTCTAACATTATGTTCTTGAAATTCACTAGCATTGAAATTGGGCACTAAATGCACACTGATTCTTCTTGTTTATTCATCATCAGGTGTGTATGCACTCTCACAGAGTCTATGTACTAAACTCACTGACATAAAAAGGAAGATACTGAAATCAGATGTTATAATCCTTTAAATTCCATGAAAAATACCCAATATTGCATTTTTTTTCTCAAATTCAAAATGTTCATTGAGTGAGTATTTTCTATTAGGATTGTCGGTTGGCACTAATGTTTCTCATGACCGATGTAGTGCTTTTTCAATAAAGCTTTCAAAACTGGCTTTCCAATTATGCGGCCCTCTTATTGTTTACTCCTCCGTGGTTGGTGGTAATTTGGACCCAATAGTGTCTGTTACAAGTCCAACTACTGTATATGCAGGTGATGGCATATATACAGCTCTGGTGTCCAATGGAAATGGCTGTAGCCTCAGCCCGTCGGAGGAATGTGAGGTTATACACCTAGCAACATTCCCATGAAGTCAGATCCATTCTGTATGGTAATTGATGCCCCAGCATAATTGTCCACAAATATTGAGGTGTACTGGCCAACCTGTGAATATATGATAACATAAATATATGAACACAATGACAGTTTCTAAAGCTAAAGTAATATTTGGCCTACAACCCATTATATAATAGTACCGTAATTGCATTTCTTAACACTATTGTTTGGCCATGTCTTAGGCTAGGTCAGTTTGAACCTATTGGAAAGTCATCCATTTTATCGGTTTCATAAATATAATAATAAATGTAAGTTTACCTGTAGCTCCAGTAGTCCTTGTACACACACTGTGAAGATCTTGCTATTACTTTCCAATCCTACAATCATTTCTAATGACCTGTAATGAAGAATTGAATTAATATATGTTAATTATATGTAATCTTGTTTGCTGAGCTTAAACATTTGTTCACAGTAACTCTTCTATCATGTTCAAAAATATATTGCATTATAATTTATGCAAAATAGTTTTTTCTGCATAATGTCTATTTTGACTTGAGAGAGTGTAGTTGTAGTACTCCTGCTTAGACCACATGTGTGTTTAGTGGAAAACATTACATTTTTATGGTGAATTAATCATGTTTGTCTTTACTTTAACTGCCATCGCAATGAGCTTCATTTTCACATTCTTTGCATTTTTATATCAACAGAAATGGCAAAAGTATGTGAACAACAGTTCTATGTACATTACACAACCTAGATTGGTTTCTTAAAATATATTCTCATTGTCTTTATACACGCCACATGTATTTTTCTATCCAGGATCATATTCAGTTGACACAAAATGGGAAAAAATAAGCACTAATGTTCAAAACTAAATGTTCCTTCTTTTTTTCTGCTACATTCTATGTTTTGGCCAAACTAACTTGTCCGATGGTTTAAGGTGACCATCAAAGGTCAAAGGTGAGTCTTTTACATTTCCTAAGACAAGAGGGGGTAAGGAAAGGTGTGAGAGGACATTTATTTTAATTAAAGAGGTGTTTCACTGTTACACAGGAAAGGTTTGTTTCTACTTATAACAGCCAATGTGTTTAACAGCTCGTAAATACATGTCAAAGTAAAACTCTCTTTAAACACTCATTACTACATATGGACTCAGGGATGTCCATATAGAGCCTTAGCAACAATAATCCTGAACAGGCAATAACATTTTAGATTAGCTAACATTTTCAGTATAGGGAGGAAGAAAAATAATGTTTTGATATTATTTTGCAAGTGAGGGAATTGTTTTTACCATACTCCCTGTAACCACTTTCCAAAAGCTAAAATGAAACCATATGACTTTAAGTTTGTTTCATTTCACAGATTGACTAGATAATGCAGGCATTTAAATGGATTTGTTGAAGAACCATAGAATGTATCATACACTCACAATGGTGATTGCTTCAGCTGTTCCTGTCAGGTAGAATCCACTTTGGTTTCAGGTAAATATTCAACTTGTAAGAACAGCTGAAGAAGTACTTTGGAACACTGTTTGAAATAGAGTGAAGGGGTACTCACGTATATCGATGGCACAAGGATTCAATACAGATGAGCACTCGCACGTTGTCCCTTGCTCTCAGCTGACCCTTACTCCTCTTCACCTCACTGTGGTCTGCAGGAAAACAAAAACAGTTACCCTCAGGTAAAATAGTATGCAGGACATATAGTATGCATGTCATATAGTATGCAGTTCATATAGTACACAGTTCATATAGTACACAGGTCATATAGTACGCAGGTCATATAGTACGCAGGTCAAATAGTTCGCAGGTCATGTAGTACGCAGGTCAAATAGTTCGCAGGTCATATAGTACGCAGGTCATATAGTAAGCAGGTCATATAGTACGCAGGTCATATAGTACGCAGGTCAAATAGTACGCAAGTCATATATTACGCAGGTCTTATATTGAGCAGGTCATATAGTACGAAGGTCATATAGTACAAAGGTCATATATTATGCAGTTCATATAGTACGCAGGTCATATAGTACACAGGTCATATACCTTAGTACGCAGTTCAGAAACACCTCTTGAATAATAGGCCATTGTCTGGAGATAGACAACATTTAGAAAAATAGCCACTGTAAATACTTACATTGTCAGTATAGAATATATATTGTTCCAGGGGTAAAGCACTATTAGTATGCAGGTCATATAGCACGCAGGTCATATAGTATGCAGGTCATATAGTACACAGGTCATATAGTACACAGGTCATATAGTACACAGGTCATATAGTACGCAGGTCATATAGGGGGTAAAGCACTATTTTGTACCACCAAGCTCACCTACAAAGTTAGGTTTGAGCCTTGACTGTGTCTCTAACTGTCGAGTGGACGAGGAGATCCAGAGGGAGGGGTCACAAGCAGGGATTGTCTGGTTTCATTGACCCTCTCAGGTAGATTGGGTGCCTGCACAGCCAGCTGACGCCATCAAGTAAGTTAATGTATCTTCATAATGACTAACATTACTTCCTGATTGGACAAGTAGTGTGGAAGATGGCTGAATGATTTGGCATTAAAGCCTCTACCCTTTACAGATATATAATCCTGGTACAGTACCGTGTCAATAGCAGCTACAGCCTTTCATACAAAATGATTTGGCATTAAAGCCTCTACCCTTTACAGATATATAATCCTGGTACAGTACCGTGTCAATAGCGGCTACAGCCTTTCATACAAAATGATTTGGCATTAAAGCCTCAACCCTTTTTTTTTATAAAAGCCTGTTGCGGTGCTTGCGTCACTCCCTTACCCCTCCTACCAGTTCCTATGGGCACTTGACCAGTGCGAATGCAAATGGCAAAACCGGTTTTGGGGAGAGTAGTTAGTAGAACTGTTTAGAAGTGGACTGTTCCTATAACTACGCTCCTGAAACTACTTGGTCGGAAAGCGGCTTATAGCTCCACACTGGCCTAGGAATGCCTTGGGATCCCCCAGTCAGAGCTGGTTAATGTGGCCAGGGAACGGAAAGTTTGGGGTCCCAATCTGCGGTGCGGATTGCTTTGTATTGAAATGAATGGACTTCCGCCGGAATGCATAAAGTTTACCATGCCTGGTGTGATCCCAAAACAACACAGACCTTACATATAGACCTTGCACTACACCAGGGGTCACCAACCCTGGTCCTGGAGGGCCACCACCCTTTAGGTTTTCACTCCAACTGCCCATAACGTCACCTCATTCAGCTTATCAACCGGCTAATTATTAGAATCAGGTGAGCTAGATTAGGGTTGGAGTAAAAAAACAATCAGGACAGTAGCTCTCCCGGACCAGTGATGGAGACCCCTGCACTACACTGAATCAAACACAGGGAATTATTAGGTGGCCATGATTGAAGTGAGGCCTGGTTGGGAATTTGGCCATGACACTGGGGTTAACACCCCAACTCTTACGATAAATGCCATGGGATATTTAATGACCACAGAGAGTCAGGACACCCATTTAACGTCCCATCCGAAAGATGGCATCCTACACAGGGCAGATGTCCCCATCACTACCATGGGGCATTAGGAATTATATTTAGACCAGAGGGAAGAGTGCCCTCTACTGGCTCTCCAACACCACTTCCAGCAGCATTGGTCTCCCATCCAGGGACTAACCAGGCCCGACCCTGCTTAGCTTTAGAACCAAACTAGCAGTGGAATACAGTGTGCTATGCTGCTGGCAATTGCTGGCATGTTAGTCTGTAACAAAACAACCAGACATAAAACATGTAGTGGGAGGAGACTGGAACCATCACCTTGTCACTTCCAGGAGGTGACAGCAGCTGTGAGAAGCAAGTGATCACGGAGCTGGAACTGGGCGCGTTCATATTGTCTAAATTGATCCTTCTTCTAACTTCATAGTAAAATAACTTTTCTGTGAGGATTGGAAGAATGATCTGCCAAATCAACATGTTAAATAAACAGGTTTGTAGGGGATGTTTCATCCTGCGGGTCTTGTGTTTTTGTATCTATGAAATAATAATACAACATAATCACTAGAAAATTTGGAAACAAAAGTGAAATATTTTCCCCATTAAATCAAACGCATGCAACACACTGAACGCTCAGCAACTGCTTCTGCAAAGCAATGCTGCAAGGCAAGCGTAGCGTTCCATTAGAAATTAATGAATGGCAGGCGTGATTGCCGCGTTAGGGACCCTATCTTGCAGCCGGCATAACGCAGCGCAAAGCCGAATGCAAGTGTCTTTGCTAGTTTAAGACAGACGCAGTTGTAAATTTTCCGTCCCGCGTCGTGTAAAAAGCAAATGCACCTGTGCCCATCTTTGCACCGATGGGCGTGCTGGAGTTATAGGAAGGAGTGTTCAGGATAATTATTAGCATAGTGCTATCTTGAGGCAACGTAAAGTGATCACGCCATTGACCAACAAAAACCTGGTCTAAAGTCAATAGCCAAATTAGTCAAATGCACCTATGCTTATGTACAGCGCGTGCACGCACTATGCTGGTTACACACGCACAGGGAAGCGCAGCAGCACACAAACATGGAAAAGATACATACAAACATAATAGCAATGCGCCAAGGTACATATGCGTCTGGCTATTAAAGGGAATGGGAGATGACATTGACTGGTTTGTTGCATGTTATGCCCAAAACACACCTAAGTACAACCTTTTTGAACCATGCGCCCGGCAATGCGCTTTACGCCGTGTGCTTAGATTGTTAAAATAGGGCCCTAAGAGTTTTAGCGCAAACTGCATTAACTTTGAAATGCTCTGAGACCAGCAATCCAGGCAATTGAAATTTTGGACATTGACAGAGCTGACAATCCTGCAACTCGTGAAACAAAGTTCTTTTCTGCCTTTTCTTTTTCAAAACTTAAGTTCAAGCACTATCAGTGGACTTCATTGAGCCAGAACAAACTCTCTGGGTTAACTGTAATTATTGAGAACCAAAAAATTTGTCAACTGTATATAACAGTATTTTGCCCAAAATAATGCAAAAAGAACCTGATTTATTCATAATACCCTCATTCATATTTCTTGCAATGGTTTACTGTGATTGTTGGTTGCTTCAGCATCATATCACAGCAGTTCCTTATGACCTGAGATATGGACTCATATATACACTCACCTAAAGGATGACTAGGAACACCTGTTCAATTTCTCATTAATGCAATTATCTGCTCAACCAATCACATGGCAGTTGCTTCAATGCATTTAGGGGTGTGGTCCTGGTCAAGACAAACTCCTGAACTCCAAACGGAATGTCAGAATGGGAAAGAAAGGTGATTTAAGCAATTTTGAGTGTGGCATGGTTGTTGGTGCCAGACGGGCCGGTCTGAGTATTTCACAATCTGCTCAGTTACTGGGATTTTCATGCACAACCATTTCTAGGGTGTACAAAGAGTGGTGTGAAAAGGGAAAAACATCCAGTATGCGGCAGTCCTGTAGGCGAAAATGCCTTGTTGATGCTAGAGATCAGAGGAGAATGGGCCGACTGCTTCAAGCTGATAGAAGGGCAACTTTGACTGAAATGACATTCAGATGGTAGAGTCAGAATTTGGCGTAAACAGAATGAGAACATGGATCCATCATGCCTTGTTACCACTGTGCAGGCTGGTGGTGGTGGTGTAATGGTGTGGGGGATGTTTTCTTGGCACACATTAGGCCCCTTAGTGCCAATTGGGCATCAATTAAATGCCACGGCCTACCTGAGCATTGTTTTTGACCATGTCCATCCCTTTATGGCCACCATGTGCCCATCCTCTGATAGCTACTTCCAGCAGTATAATGCACCATGTCACAAAGCTCAAATAATTTCAAATTGGTTTCTTGAACATGACAATGAGTTCACTGTACTAAAAATGGCCCCCACAATCACCAGGTCTCAACCCAATAGAGCATTTTTGGGATGTGGTGGAACGGGAGCTTCGTGCCCTGGATGTGCATCCACAAATCTCCATCAACTGCAAGATTCTATCCTATCAATATGGGCCAACATTTCTAAAGAATGCTTTCAGCACCTTGTTGAATCATTGCTACGTAGAATTAAGGCAGTTCTGAAAGCGAAATGGGGTCAAACACAGTATTAGTATGGTGTTCCTAATAATCCTTTAGGTGAATGTATGTGTGTATATTGTCTCTTGTGTTTATTGTATACATGCCAGTGCCTATGCACTGTCGGCTTAGTTAATTGTGTTGTGTGCTATGTAGCGCCTTTCTCTCTTTCACTTGGTACTGATTGGGGACCGAGTGATCTAATCACCTAATCACTGTCAGCTGGCTAGCTCGGTTTCCATATTAGTCCGATGTGAGGGAGAGGAAGGCGCCGTTCATTAATGTAATGTCACTGTGGGAGTAAGCCATTTCGGGAGCGTCTACAGTAATAGGTATTGGTTGTGAAAAGTGAGTCGTCTACGTTTGGAAGTAAATGCATACGCTCTGACTATATTATCTACATATATTGTTTATCGTTGTGCACTCGCGTAGATGGTACCCTGCAACCGTGTTGAATGTATATCCCCGGACGTGGCTTTCATTAAATACTACAAACCCCCAACTTTGCCTGGGTCTTCCTCTCTCTCTCCATTCTCTACACCACACCAAATCGTGACACATCATATGAACTGAGCAGCTGTCTTCAGCAGCGACACAACACATTGTTGTCCTAGAGCCAATCTACATGGCCACAGTATTTAATTAAAGATGCATGGAGGGGGACTTGGTTCGATTTTGCTGGGGGTGCAAATATTGTTTTGTTACTGCTAGAAGAGTTTAAGTCTTCTGTATCATTGGTCTTTTTTATCAAAAATTGTATTACTTAACTATACAGAACCTAAATGTGTTCTCTATAGCAGTATACCTTCTTCTTGGGGAACACCAGCCTTTGCATGTATTTGATTTATTTCTGAGCTAACACACCTGAGTAAACTCATCTGCTAAATCTCAGACCACAGTGAGCTAGTTCAGCGGCTACAGCTAAACTGTGGAACGTCCGGTGTGCCCCGAGGAGAGGGTTGAAAAACACTGCTCTATAGAACAAAAAGGTAGGCCTTATACAGTGCATAGTTTAGGTCTAAGTAGATCTCCTCTTGGTTCTAGTAGTGCCCAGGACCTACCTCACATCCAAACCAGAAAAGGCGTTCTCCAACAGGCACAGGATAAAGAAATGTGGGTATCGTTTCTGAGTGTATACTCTCCAAAACATTTGACCATTTGATGCAAGAAAGGTTCTTCCAAAAGGTAATTTTTGTACCCTAAATATTATAAAGAAGATTTTATATGGGTAACGCCATTTTGCGAATCGTTTGTTTTTAGTGTGAAATAGTAGAGAAGCATTCCTTACCGATATGAACGTTGGCAAAGAACTGGTAGATCCCTGTGACTGGAGCTGTAAATCGTCCTGTGGCTTGATTCAGGCCTTTCCCTCTGATGAAAGCACCTTTAGCAGGGGGCTGAAAGGAGAAATAAACACCCACTGAGAATAGAGTTGTACAAAGACAGATCATTCATTTTGGGTTTAATCATATATGGCTGAAGCTAATAGAAGGCCGGTTAATGTATATATATGCCTCCCAATAGGAACACTTAAGCAATCATTCTGAACTTTTTCAACAGACAATATTTTAACTCTACACTTAACTTCTTGCATCAGAACGTCCCTGCACTTGGTTCTTCCACTACAGCATGTTGTTTCATCCAGTGTCTATTTTTATCCTCTCCACATCATATTCCGAGGCACACACAGAGGGCTTTTTGTATGCTGCCCAGAAAGGGATGTGGAGCATTGCAAAATGATAGATTTGTTATTAAGCATTTAGGCCTACTCAAAGTTACAAGTAGTGCGTAAAAAGAAAATATTAATTTGCTGGTCATAGAAAGCTGAAAGAAAAGTTGAGAAATGAAGTTATAGCTGTAGGCCTGTATATCTCCAGTTTACAGATAGTACAGTAGTTATATTTTCAAAATCTAGAAATAACATTTATAACTAAGTCACCTGAAATGTATAGTATGGCACAATATGCATATTTTCTTGTGTGAAATGTAAAATAATTGCAAAATCATTAGATGCCAAAACTCAAATCTAAAACTCAAATCTCTATATAAAAAATTCTGCAGTGATTCAATACACTGCTTTTGGGGATAGAGCACAGTATATACTGCCCCAGCACTGGTTAACATCTACCCCACTGTTAAAGTCCCATCAGCTTCCATTTGAAAAATCTAATCTATGAATTGTTCTAAATTAATTACAAATATTAAATAAAAAGTAATTGATTGCATAAGCATTCGGTCTTTGTTATGTCACACCTGAATGAGCTGTGGAACAACCATTTGTATTAGGAGGTCAGGTAACTAGTTAAAGTCACCTGTGTGCAATTAAGATGTTTCACATGATTTCAGCAGAAATACGCCATTTCAAGAAAATCTGGAATAGGTTTCTTCAAAAGGACTTAGTCAACATATTCAATAAACTGACCCTTTGTGCAAAACTCCAGCTGAGTTTTAGGGCGCAGCAAATGTACAGCTAAAAGTGATTTATTCATGTCCAAAAAACAAACACTTTTTTCACATAATTTGTTTTCTAAACTTTACTAATGTTCATCCAAAACATACCGTCTGAAAGTTCTGTATTTCCATCAGCGTCTTCTTGTCGACAATTACAGGTCCTTTGAGTTTACAGTGAAAGGCTTCCTCTATCCGCCTGTAGGAGGTCACCCCATCCAGGGTGATGAGAGCCGTGGGTATCTGACTGGTACTGGTACTACTCTGCCTGCTCACGGCATCAGCTCTCCTCTCTGTAGCTTCTGACACAGAAGAAAAATCAGAATCTTAACTAGAAAAATGACACGAACAAGAATTCAACTGACTCTGAACTCCTCTGAAATATGTTCAGCTTGCAGTTATTCAGATCAGATGGTTGATCAGTTACTAATGACAATACAACCTAATAATTGATCTGTCATGTCTTGACAGAAAATGTCTTAGACATTAATTAGCCAAAAGACCAGGTCAAAATATATAATTTTGTTTGTCTATGTGACATTTTAGGACTTTCTACAAAGTTACCTTTTATCATATATTTGAACTCCTGGAGGAGAACCTCTTGTGTGACCTCTGCACCTGGAGATCCAGGAGGTCCCCGAGGGCCAGGAGGGCCTGGTGGGCCTGGAGGGCCAGGCTGAAACATAATAATAGTAATTATAATAATGTATAATAATAATAATGTTTAATTATAATTATAATCAATATTAATATAATAATTATAATAATCGGATAATTTATGTAATAATAATAATAACCTATTAATAATTATTAATTATAATTATAATACTTTTTAATATTATTGTAATTAAAATAAGGATAATTTATATAATAATAATAATAATTATTATATTATAATTTATTGCATTTGCAAAGTACTTTTCATTATAGAAATATAATCTCAAAGTGCATAAAAATACATACATGCATACATACAGTACACACACACACACACACACACACACTTCTTGGTTCTTTCAGCAGTTTGGTGTGGCTGGACCGTAGGGGGCGTGGTGGTTCATAAATGGAGAGTAAATCTAATAGGTAGAAGGTCTGATGTCATGAAGTGAATTGTAGACTAAGAGGAACATTTTAAAGTCAATTCTTTAGGCAACAGGAAAACAATGGAGGTCAGTAAGGACAGGGGTGATGTGGGCAGACGTAGTTACTTTTCTCAGGATCCTTGCAGCACTGTTTTGTATGAGCTGTAATTTATGAACTGAGGATGCTGGGAGACCCACAAGTACTGCATTCTCATAATCAATTCTGGAGAAAACAAATGGATGATCTTTTCTGCATCAGGATAGATTAGAGAGGATCTTAGGTGGTAGATGTTCTTAAAGTGGAAAAATGATGTTTTACAGACATGAGTAATGTGGGCTTTAAAAGAGATAGTAGAGTCAAATATCACACCCAGACCAGAAGAGAACAGGTCCTAGCAATGACCCTTGTGGGACACCATAGGTTATGATGGACTCTTCTGATGAACATGAACACATCCCATAATGAAAATATTAAAAATGAAATATTAACACATCACTTTAATATGAATATCACAATGCACCATTTGACACAGATATTGGTTTCAGTAATCAAAGAATAATGAAATTGTTTGAAAGTAATTAATTCATCAAATCAACATTAAACATACACTCACTGGCCACTTCATTACATACAACTTTTCAACTGCTTATTAATGCAAATATCTAATCAACCAATCACGTGGCAGCAAGTCAATGCATTTAGGCGTGTTGACTTGGACAAGACAATCTGTTGAAGTTCAAACCATGCATCAGAATGGGGAAGAAAGTTAAGTTAAAGCTTCAGTCCGTGACTTTCGTAATTGCAAAACCATTTTGTGCCTCCCCATTTTAGTCCGGATGTGTAGTATAGTGTTAATTATATGCACAATCTAAGTAGAATCATTGTATTACCGTATATAGCTTGAAACCAAAAGGTGTTTCTCACGGCTATTGCAGGCATTTCCTTACGAGCATCAGGCAGGGAATTCTTAACAAGTGTATGATGTGAGGTTTGCTAAAATAGAGGAAGTACTGTTGACAGAGCTGTCAAACAAATCAGAGCTATACGGTGAAATCTAATGAGGTTGCAGGGTGGGCCCAACCTCTAGAGCAAGTAGAAAAAGAGAGAAAATATGAACATAGACACTTCAGAGAAATAGAAGTCCCAAGCGAGGACCCGTTTCAGCCCGACATCACCTACCAGAGGCCTAAATAGGCATAAATATTGTCTAATATTGTGGAAGGCATCTTTAAGTGACTTTCAACGTGGCATGGTGTTTGGTGCCAGTCGGGTCGGTTTGAGTACTTCAAAAAGTGGGATTTTCCCGCAAAACCATCTCTAGGTTTTACAGAGAATGGTCCAAAACAGAGAAAATATCCAGTGAGCAGCAGTTCCCTGGGCAAAAATGCCTTGTTGATGGCAGAGGACAGAGGAGAATGGCCAGACTGGTTTGAGCTGATAGAAAGGCAACAGTAACCCAGATAGCCACTTGTTACAACCAAGGAATAGCATCTCAGAACGTTGATGGGCTAAAACAGCAGCAAAGCACACCAAGTGCCACTGCTGTCACCTAAGAAGAGGAAAATTAGGCTAGAATTTCTATGGGCCCATCAAAATTGGACAATAGAAGATTGGAAAAACATTGCCTGGTCTAATGAATCTTGATGTCTTCAGCGACATTCAGATGGTAGGGTCAGAATTTGACATAAACAGAATGCCAGCAGGATAACACACCATCTCACAAAGTTCACGTCATCTCAAACAGGTTCTTGAACATGCAATGCATTCTCATGGCAAGACGTGGGTAACCGTACACAATGGAAATTTCACTGCATTACGTTGACAGACTTACGATATGGCCAATCAAAATGTGAATCAAACACTTCAAAGATTAGACCAATCATTTACAATTTAAAGTAGTTGGGGAACGTTTAGTGCAGGGATAATATGCTAGGTTAGTGAGGTTAAGGTTAGGGTAAACTTACTTATTACATTTTGTAAACATACAAGGCATACATTTTCCTGCCTCTGAATATGTCACATGTGGACGTATGTTTAGTCTTTTTACGATTTTCTAGGATTTTCTACGTATCACCATAAGAACAGCCTGGAACATGACAATGTGCTCATTGTACTCAAATGGCCTCCACATTCACCAGGTCTCAATCCAATGGAGCACCTTTGGGATGTGGTGGAACGGGGTATTTCCATCATGAATGTGCAGCTGACAAATCTGCAGCAGATGCGTGATGCAATAATGTCAGTATGGACAAAAATCTTGAAGTTATGTTTCCAGCACCTTGTTGAATATGCCACAAAGAATGAAGGCAGTTCTGGAAGCAAAAGGGGGTACAACCCTGTACAATAAAGGGGTCCCTAATGAAGTGACCAGTGAGTGTATGTATTGAAAGAGTACTAGATGCTTTGTGTTACATATAGTTAATTATCAGCTAGCTTATTTCAACCGTGTATGAAGGCATTAGACATACCAGAGGCCTTTTGCGTCTGCGGCATTTCTCTGGAAAGCCTGCAAAGCCTACTTGTCGCTTCAGAAATTCCTTCCACGATTCCAGAGGATCAACTCTTTGGTTTTCAGGAACCTATCAGAAGAATTTGATAGAAATCCATTAGACAGTTTCCATTCATGATGATGGATTTGACCAGACTTTGTACATTTGTTTTTATTAGAACATAAACTATGGTACTGTATAAAATGAAAAGCAACTAATATCCCTGGATTTTGCATATTAAATGCTTTAATAGTGTTAGCATGTTGAAAAATATATTGCGGTACATGTTCTCATATATAATAATGTGAATAGAAACATCCATCTTTAAAATAGAACTGACATCATTTTAACTACTTGGCAGGTTTGAAGTAAACAGACAATCTTACTGTAATATGTTTTATGATGCAGTGTAAATTGATGAAGTTATAAAGTTGGATAATTTTGTAGAGTCATGCTTTTGTGAAAAGTCTATAAAAGTATGGAGCTGTATTTGATTGCTTGTCAGAAAACATTTTAAAATGCACCATGTAATTTCTGGACATGTAAACTCAGCAAAAAAAGAACAATCCTTTTTAAGGACACTTTATTTGAAAGATAATTCTTAAAAATTCAAATAACTTTACAGATCTTCATAGTTTAAACAATGTTTTCCATGCTTGTTCAATGAACCATAAACAATTAATGAGCATGCACCTGTGGAACATTACAAATGATAAGAACAGCTTACAGACTGTAGGCAATGAAGGACAACTTAGAACACTAAAAGACCTTTCTACTGACTCTGAAAAACACCAAATGACAGATTCCCAGGGACCCTGCTCATCTGTGCCACCTCAGCCACCGCCATTCCTGCCTCCACTGAGGCGGGTCCTTCCAGCCAACCGACTACCCCATTAGAGGAGGACGCTGGAGTTGCACCCCGGGCATTGTGACCCCCCTCCTTAAGCCAAGGGTCTGTTGCACTCCCTTTTGAATGACTGCCTTTGGCGCCAGGATCACGCACTGTACTGGTGTCATTGTTTAAAGTGAAATAGTAATATTACATACATTGTAACAAAAATACATTTTCATTCAACTAAAATATTTTCAGACAAGGATCATCCAAATTTTAAACAATCCCTGTTATATTTCGATGAATGAATACCAAATTGGTATTTATGTTTTTAAGCAGGATTAACAATAACAATAGTTTACTTAACACTTATGAGAAAACATCAAAGAGCACATAGTAGTCGACATGGTGAAAACAAACTACACGCAACACTGATTGCAAATTACAGGGCTGTATAGTGGCTGTGATGAGGTGAAGGTGCCTAGTAGTCGATCAGACCAGGGGCTCAATAGACCAGAGACTTAGATCGCCTAAGGCAAGCAACGGGAGGAGACGTGACACAATGATAGCCAAGGAGCTTTAGGTGTGCTAACATAAACCTTTCTAATTGACAGTGAGCACTAAACAAGGATACAAATTGAAGTGGGATAAAGGCTGCTGCGAAACTGTAGTTAAAGACAAGATAGTCGCAAAATGTTGCACTGTGTTCATATTCTTCCCTCACAATGGCTGCTTTTTTTGGACAGCATTGCTAATTGGAAGATTCATCAGATATTTCAGCCTGGAATCATTTCACTCACTGGAATCATTTCACTCACTGGAATCATTTTACTCACTGGAATCATTTCACTCACTGGCACACAATGCAAAGTATTGTAGCTACGTAACTGAATCCACTGACTCATAAATTCTGCCTACCAACCATAAATGGAAAATCTTGCCTTAAGATACAATTAAATGGTGCCAGACACCAAAGCAGGTTACACTATGAAGTGAACTTTCTTTCTCTGTCTCTCTTTCTCGGTCGACTACCATTCCAGAGAAAGGGAATAAGGCTTTTTGGGTCATACTTTTCCCTTTGCCAAAAATGTTCAGTGTGGTCACTTTTCCTCCCAACAACTTTCCCATTTGCTTATTTTTTCACTCCAAATAATTCACTCAGGTGTCACGTCAATTCTTATTTGCTCAATAGGGTAAAAAAATAATAAACAAGACTTCTGACGGTATTAACATTTCCATGAACATACAGTGAATTCAGTATTCCCTGAAAAATGTCTTTATCCTTGGGTTATTATAGCGACCAATTAGTCTACAACAACATTTCTTAACCACCCAAAACATTCTACACGTATAAATACAAACATACCAGCAATGTTTTACCTAAAGTACAGCTGGGGTGCTTTGAATGTACTGAATATGATAATAGATGTCCCAAAAAGTAATCTTGAGTGGTAAAGACTTAAAGGTGCCATTTGTAGAATTTGTGTCATAACAATGGAAATACCAGCTGACCACAGCTTTAAAATGCTGTAAAAATAACATTTCTTAATATCTAAAAAATCCAGAAAAAGTATTTAGAGTGGATAATGATTCCCTACACCAGGCAGTGTTCGGTAATAATAAAAGAATGCCCTAAAATACATCAATTATATTAAAGATGGAGCGGTGCATTCCCATTGACAAACAATGTGGACGCTAACCCTGTTCAAACAGAAAAATATGCACTGCAAGTGTAGGAATTAGTTGTCCCATCTAAAGTTATTTTTCCAATCCTTTTAAATCTAATGTTCTACCGCTTGTGGATTCTGGACACTTTAAGAGAATGTAGTTCTGTTTTCACTTGAAGAATTTCTACACAGTGCACCTTTAATTTGCTAAGTGACTTCACAGGTTCTAGGTGAAATCTCTTTAATGTAGTTGATGATGACTGTAGAACTTTGATAACTGGAGATCTGGATGTGGGATGATGTTATCCTTTTTCTTTTTTATAAATGCCTAACCTTATATTTATCATAATGAAAAGCCTCTGGAAACCACTTGTCCTCTCACCCAGCACCGCTGGCGTTTGATTTGGGTGAAAGTGATGCTGTACAATTTCCAACAACCACAACTGCATTGAATTGCCCCCAAGTAAAGTCTTCCTTCCTCTTCTCCAAATGTGAAGTGACTGCAGTGGAGATAGGGGAGGAGATAAGGACAAGCGATGGAGGTGAGCTGTCTGAAATGGAATTTGTTGAGGTTTGGCAGGAGAACACGGCCCACTTATCTAAAAAACTAAAAAGCCACATTTATTCACAGAAAGAGTGACTCTTCTCATGTTCTATTTAACAGAAACAAAGTAACTCCTTGTTTGTATTGTCTAGAATAAACTGTCATCAAAAGGTTTGATATTTTGGGTTTGTGAGTTCTCTATTTTCTATTTTCTTGTGACATCAGACTAAATAAACAAGTTAACTGGCTCTTGGATGTCTGTGAAGTTTTGTTTTACTTTGAAGCCTGGAGACAGATAAAAGGCAGACAGATTTTGTCAAGCCAAACATATTGTAAGTAACATATTGTTACTGCATAATTCACCACATCTTTTCCATAACCCGACAACACTTCCCCAGCCACTTACACAAAACATTTTTTTCTCTTTTCCAGATTGTGTGTCATACTCTAAATGTCTCTAAAATTCATACTAAGCTTAAAACACCACAAAGAACATCATTTACATATGAGACTTAAAAATAATCTGAAATAGCTGATGGCAAAAATAATAAAAAATAGCTGATTGCTAAATAGTGTGTTGATTAAATAACTGACCATCTGCCAACTGTGTTTGATTAAAGGATGCTCGCTTCACAATGACTGCAGGTAAGCATGAAACAAGGTTCATAAAGTAATGCTTGACTGCAAAAGAACTGAAGCCTGTCTGTTACATCTATGTCATACACAGATCATCCCATTTGTTTTTTTAGAGCAAATGCAGGCAGCCCACACATGCAACAACATATAATTATATATACTAGCTATTCCCTGCATAATAATAAAAAATGTAACTGCCAAGAAAGCAGTCTTCTTTCTGCTTATTATCATTGTGTATTGTTAGCACACGCCATTGTAATTAAATGATTAAAACCATGCCCTGAAGGATTTTCTGTATTTTAGGATGTCGCCAAACCAAGGTAATTACTGCTGAAAAACAAGATTGAGTAAATCACTGTTAAAACATTTTTGACACTTTTATACAGTGTTTCCCAAAATATGATAACAATAAAAACAGGAGTGTAAAATGTGGAGTATTAATGTTGTGTCACGTATTTTATTGATCATGCCTTACATTGATCCACATGGGTGGGTATTTCGGTTTTACTATCATGACATCCAATAGTAACTGTTGGTGGTGCTTATCCCACAGCTTGCCAAGAGAATACAAGTTTACCTCAGTGAAAAAATATCTTTACTATTCACAAGATGAAGGATTGAGTCTGCACAGAAAATTGAAAGCATATCACAACATGACAAAATGTAACTGTCAGAGATAATAAATCCATGTCTTATTGTGGCGCAAAGTAAACAAGGCTCCTCCGTGCATACCTTTAGATCAGCATGTTCAACAGAAAGGAGAAAATAGATACATGTATAAATCTGAACTTCTCTTTGATCCTGGCCGGCCTATGAGTGCCATACAATGGATATGTCTCTCAACAGCTGTGAGAGCAGAGCACTCCAGTGGTGTGTTGGAAAATGTCTCAGACATTCTTAAGGTGTCAAAATGAAGGTACTCCTGAGAACACCAAACAATGTTAGTTTGTCTCAATGGTTGAGCTATACGTTCTGAGGTGGGGATTATACTTATACAGTGGTGAACTTTGCTTATAAATTTGTAACCAGAATAAAAGTAAGATAGACATCAATGTTGTCATTACATTTGTGAAAATACAGCTAAATTCAGGGGAGGTGTTCGATTGACTTCCTGATATTTATTTGTCCCGTTTTGTTCTCCAGTCGACTCGATTCAAAGATTGACTCGATTCAAAACAAACAATTAGCAGTTTCGAAAATGTTGCGGTGACGTCACTGTAAGAATTTCTGGTCGGTGGCTGAGTTGGGAATTACTAAACGTGCTAAGAATGTGTTAGTGACTGTTCTGCTGGAAACGTGACCGGCACAACGATGTTAAGCTGTTTAGGGGTCTGGAGCATTCCATTAAGGAGAGGCAGATGTCCGTTTAAAGTTTTCTTCATCTATTGTGAGCGCAATCCTAGCCACCATCATTCCACAATTTTGTCTACATCCTTTTGTCTAAGGATACCTGTTCTTTAGAAATACAGGTATAGCCAATGGCTATATGGTTTTAATTCACATGTCCTCATCCTAAAAGTCCATATTACCTATTCTATTCGACATGCACCAACTAGTAGAGCAAACGTACCTGACCACAAAGAAGACATCCTGTAATCTTAACTGCTGGGCTTATCCCCCCCTTCCCCCCCAAAAAAAACAAGTGTGAGAGTAGGGTGCACCGGCTACACCCAAAAATGTACTTTTAAGACCATTGCTGATGTTACTTGCGTGGTTGTGTGAACAGATACAGGTAAGGATACAGACAGTTTGATGTGAAATGCATGATGGAGGGGTTTCCGTGCTATCTGGTTTTGACATTGGCGTAATCCCCAGGCAGCCACCCATGCATGGGTGGAGGAGGCTTAAGCAGGGCTGGCCTGGCAGCTGGATACAGGAATCCCCAGGCTGCTGCTAAGGCTGGGCTAGCAGAACCAGCGTGCTTTGTCACGCATCCACTGCCACCAGTAAGCATTCCCTTGAAGCTCGGTCCTCGCTGCGTGCATCTCACAGACAAAAGATTCACCACCACACTGATAAATATGGATAGACATGCAGCTGGCGCCTCCTGCACATTAACAGAGGCGTCAGATGGCTCAGTGAGTGAGTCAAACTTGTAGTTCGAAGGTTGCCGGTTCAATTCTTGACTGTGACAAATGTTGTTGTGTCCTTGGGCAAGTTGCTCCAAAGGGAATGTCCCTGTACATTGTTTGTCCCTGTAAGTCATTCTGGATACTGTAAAAGCATCTGCTAAATGACTAAAATGTGACTATGTAAATATATATTTTTAAAGTGAGCAAAGAGTGGGCTTATGACTATGAATCACATTCCACTTTGATATCGAACAAGGTGGTCCCGTTTGGTAAAATGATCTCCCTGTAAAAGACCACACACTTATGAAATTCTGTTGCATGATTCTGCTGGTGTAGCATTTCTGTTCTTTTTCTCTTCATTCCACCAAAAAACTGATGAATGTCAACACGCCATAAATATGTACAGTATGTATGCATTGAAAAGGCATTCCATTCCAGTGAGGACATGTAAGAGAACTACTAAAGCAATCACATTATTTAGAAACCATTCTACACACTATTAATCATACTAAGTTCTCAGCATGGAGAATCACAAGAGAGTTTGATTGCTGTCACACCTGCTTTGTGTACAAATTATAGTCTTTGAATTGCGCCAGTGGGAGCCCATCTCCTCTATATAACTGTGGTAGGTAAGAGGAGCCGTAGAAATGACTCTGGCTCCACTTCCATAATTGCTAAAGTGAAATCTGAGATTCAATTATCTCAATACTGGGTTCAAATACTATTCAATATCATTTATAAAAACCTACAGTTAATTTACAGGGCACTTTTGTTTCATCAAAAACTCTGAAAAATGTATCATGCACCGAATGCAATCCATACCCACTAGGCAGGCTAAAGAAAACACTTTGAACAGCTTTCCAACTACTTTTGAACCCAGAGCAATTCCCCATGTTTTTATCCACTGCGGAATGTCAATGTAGATGGATACCCATGAGAATTTATCGTTATGCAACCATTTCTTGTTCCAATCTGTCACATAAAACTGTGTGGTGATTATTTTAGTTTGGATTAAGCTGAATGTTAATACTTTGCTCACATTCTTTATGAGGTATTAAAAACAGTTTTAAGTAGAAAAACACAAAATGTGAAAAGAAAATAAGAAAACAACTTATTGTTCACAATAAATGCAAATTGGAATGTGAGAATACCATACATGCCAAATTGTCTTTGACTTTTACACCTTTCAAATGTCTTTATAGCTAATGTTTTTTCAGTCCAAATCTACAAGGTTTAAAAATCATTGAAGGCTTGACAAGTTTTTAACAATTATTTAGACTAGGTGCAGAAATCTTCCACTATGAATAATACTCTGCATAATACCGCTAAACAACTATTCACATGTGAGTGAATTAGACCAATTTATGTTTGCTAGTGAAGGGGATATTACTGGAAACATTCTAAGTTTACAAGTAAATTACCAGTTGAGTCTCTTATGGGTATTTAAGGTGATCACAGGCAGGTGTGTCATTACTGCTGGCCATTTTTGTGGCTTTGTCAATCATTAAATCGCATTTACTATTTATAAATCAGACAAACTTGAAAAATATAATTGTACCATAAACCATACACTTTATCAATTTTACCATGGGTTTTTGATATAAGGGTTGATTATGCAATTATGCATGTGTAATAAATAAGTTGCTGTCAAAATAGTGGCAGTTGTCCAAAAAAATAATAAATGGAACAGCAACTGTTATAAAATGAGAAGAAAATTATTCTAATGTTGACTAGATACAAAACCCCTGTTACACTGAAGTGATGTCAGTTTATCAAGAGGCCAATGTGAATCAGAGGTAAAGGAACATGACCTGCACATGATGTGTATCAAACAAGATTAAAGGATTTTTATGAATCTGGCATCTATCAGAAGGTTTAAAAATGACAGGGAATCCAAATTAAACAACCTCTTTGCACGATATGTAAAAACAAATATGTATTTCTGGCACCGAAAACACACCGCAAGGTTATATCATCCTAACAGTTTATTTTACTTGTAGATCTCAGTTGTAATGACAAAGGGCTGTTAATTATTATTTTTGCTGTCTGTCTGGATTTCAACAAGAATATGAATCAATTGTGTAATAAGAAATCTAACAAGAGTCATTAAAGGCTACAAGAAAACAATAAAACCTAATAATTCATTAAATAAAACACTGATTCATAAAGAAGAAGAATGAATGTTTCATTTAGTAATATTTTCATCAATGTTTCCAAAAATAATGAATGTAGACAAACACTTCATAACCTAAAAACATGGTTGCCACTGTATTTTCGGTTTAGCAGATTGTTAGGATTTGTATCCATCACATATTTTTTGCTTTTGATCATGTTTGGCCTAGGGTGGTTCAGCAGACAGTAGGTTCCTGCCTCCAGTGCACCTTTACTGCTGTAGCTTGGGTTCAAGTCCCTACTTTAAAAAAATATATTTTCTACTCTGCCTTTGTAGAGAAGTTTGGGAATACTATGTTGGTGTTTGGTGTTTATGACGATAATTGGATTATTGCTAGTGGGTCTTTCGATACCATCAATAGATAATAAGTGTATGACTGTTATTTTTAATCCTGTGTAGGGCAGAACTAAATAATTTCTTCTTTGGTATATTGTGTTTTAAACATTGATATCTGATTATTTGCCAGCATTACTAGCAGGAAGTTTCGAGCACAGTTCTCTACTAGAAGTAACTACAAGACAACAAACATTGCAGGATATTGTATTTGCAAATGTCATAAATCAGCTTCTTATTCATTCATCATGAACTGTTAAACCTCTTGACAGAGCTCGGTGCAGCTGAGATTTACCCCGTTAACAAGAGAGACGGAGACAGTCCGTAGGATCCCGGTTTAATTCCCGGCTGTGCCAACCGTCATTTTGTCCTTCGGCAAGGCACTCACCCTACGTTGCTCCAGGGAGAATGTTCCTGTAATACTAAAAATTACTAAAATGTAAAAATGAAACATGATCACACTTTTCATCCTGGTCCCATATGTAATGACCCACATCACTGGTGTAGCAAGCACTTTGCTCTACTAACTAACCATGTTTTTTTACACTCTAGCTGACTTAAAGGTGCTATATGTAAAACGGACAGCCAGGGTTAAAAAATGGGTACTACAGTTCAAATTCAAAATACCTGAGTTGTATCCCTCCGCCACCTCCTCCCCAGAATCGAAACTAACGTGACGAACAAGATCAGCGCAATCATGACAAGCGAACCGTGTTTTACTACGTCTATGGTCATGGAACCGTTTAGAAACAGTTTTTAGGTTGTGTAGAATCTCTATGATCTCGTTCGTTTGCTGCTTCCATGGCTGTAGCGCGCTGGGTTTGCGTTTTTACAGGTATGTTTGGCAATCCGTTCGTGCTGTCAAAATGGGCAGGTGATAACACACAGGCCAAAACATAAACATAAATTCTGTCCCGGAACGTACTTTTGCTAAAGAAAAAATACTGACATTAGCATTGTTTTCAGAAAATATAGTATTTCAGCTTAACATGTTTCCTTAATATCTGATGAGGCATTGGCGTCATTTTTTGATTTATTACAGTACATGTATTACATATAGCACCTTTAAGCAATTGAAATTCTCAAACATTCCAAAAAAAATTATGATTTTACTACCACAGATATTTGTGGGTTAGATTCCTGCATCCACACCTCCCAGTGTCTCCTTCCATTTCTCCCCAGATATCTGATAAAGTATTGAAAAATTCTATCCATATTTAGACCCATATGATCAATATCTGGGCTATAAAGCCATAAATATGCATATGCATTTTTCAATTCATTTAATTTTGAGGCCCTTTTTTATGTTATGTCATTCTGCTTTTTATATGTATTGAAAACCCACAATGACACAGACTCAAAAAAAACAATATGCAAGATAAACCTTTAAACACATTGGGTATTTAAAGGTTTTGTTATATTTTCATTGTACGGTCATGCCTTTTGAGTGTTTTACTTTTCACAGTGTATAGATTCCCTTTTTTAGAATCCCATAAGGTTACTGTCTTGTTCCAGGTTTCCAGTCTTGTGGTTAAATATGGTGCTGCGCTAGCTACACCTTCTTCACCTGTGTAAAAGAGCAGTTTGTGTGCGTGTGTGTGTGTGTTTGGGTGTGTTTGTGTGTGTGCATGCGTGCGTGCGTGCACGTGCGTGTGTGTGCATGCGTGTGTGTGGACACAATTATGTGAAGGTGTGGGTACCTGAAGTCCCCACATGTATACAAAAAGTGGACAAATTTGACGTTGTGAGGACAACGTCAAGATCTCCATGAGGGGAATTGCGATTTACGGCTCAGGGGTTAGGTTTAGGGAAAACTTACTATTGGGCATAGTGTTAGAATTGGGGTTACTATTAGGTTTAGGCATTGTCTGTTAAATTTAGGGTTAGGCATTATTCCAAGGTTAAGTTTAGATACCTCATGTGGGTTACTGAGGTTTAGGTTAGGGTTAGAGTTAGAGTTAGGGTATGGTTAGGGTTAGGGTTGTGGTGAGGGTTAGGGTTAGGTTTAGGTCTAGGAAATAGGGAACATGGATTTTTAGTCCCCAGAAAGATATAAAAATTTAATAAATGTGTATGTGTGTGTCAGGGATCCTGGTGTTTCCTGTAGGGTGGACCTGGTTCTGTATGTGGAGTGATCCAAATGGTTCCACATACCACTTCATTAATCACGGTGCTGGGATGAGAGATGGGAAAGTCAAGCCATCCCCTGGGGCACCTCTAAGTCATTACTCAACATGCTAGGCGTGAGGTTCAACATGACGGCCTTCATTACTGCATCACTGACGGAGCTCTTTGCAGCTCAACACCAACATCTTTCAATGCACTTTGGAAAAGACTGAAGCAAGTGGCAAATTGATCTATTGTTTCCGTACTTTGGCCCACACAGTGTATTTAATGTGCAAGTCACTGAAATCACAGTAAGTTGAATCATGGACCATCACCCAGCTATTTTATTAGATTGAAATAATGCCAAAAGAGAAGTAAGAGAGAGACCTCTGGTGCTGTCGGGGATTTTAGTTACCATAATGTATATTCAGGGGCAAAACGGTGCTGCTCAGGACAAAAGGTTACTGCTCTGAATCATCACAGAATTTTCCAGAACACCACTCCACATCTCAACTGTGATCAATCTGAAATGGAACATCTCAACCGTGAGCAATCTGAAACGGAACATCTCAACCGTGATCAATCTGAAAC
>JACXGM010009332.1:0-27570 GCA_016801145.1 Umbra pygmaea
ACAGCAATCGTTCTGGTAAGTGGAAAAATAACGTGTATCCAGTGAATTGCGTATGTCCAAAAGTGCTAGTCGATCATACTGTATGAGCGACAGTGCAGAATGTACAGAAATAAAAACTAACAAAACAGTAATAAGCCAAAATCTGGGTAGATTGAACAGAGCCATTGTCCATGCGACCATCCTCTACGGCGCACAGCTACTCTAAAGGAGCCTCAACTAAATATTGATGTGATATTACTGTTGGGGTGCCCAAATTTATGCACCTGTCTAATTTCATTAAGATGCATATTTCACATTTTATGTTCATCCAATAAACCTAATTTCACAACTGAAATATTATTGTGTCCTTCAGTTTATTTGATAGGTCAAAATGAAATTGCTGATCCAAACACGAAATTATTTATAAATAAAAATCATGGAAATTGTCAGAGGTGCCTAAATATTTGCATACGACTGTAAATTCTGATAAAAGTGGGATTACACTATTCACTAATTTTACTTACAAATCCTATGCAATTAGTATATTGATAAATATTTAGAGCATGTCAGAAGTTGTCTCAGCAGTTTATGCCACTTGTAATTGTTTTGAAATTAGGGAAAGTATGTTTCACATCATCATAGATGGGTAGGTAGGTAATGCCTAGAATTGGTTGAAAATGTTTTCAATATATCTATATGACAAATAATCTAATCCTATACGCAACAATATGTTGCACTTTAGAAAGTGATTTGGCAAATAGAATATGAATAATCAAAGTAATTATTTGATTACTTAACCTATATTCACCTATATCATATTATGTCATGTTTTGAGTTTATGTTGTTAGATGCTTAAATTGGACATGCCAAATGTTACAGTAGCAAAGGGATGGATCAGGCATGACCTGCCTTGATAGAGTGTATGCTATTTTTTATTAGCAAACAGCATTAATTACTATATGATGCCAATAATCTATTACATTACTTTGACAATCATAATTGTTAAAAAGAATTGGAAGAAAGTGTTTTTTGTGTCAGGCAGAAATTATACGAAACATCTTACAATGCAAGTAATAACTTAATCGTTTGTAATGTTTCATTAACATTATCACTACATTTCCATTTTGGCAACTCAAACTATTGAGATTACCAGCTGGGATTGTAGGTCTTAAACTAAAGGCTTTGTGGATACAGGCCCATGAAACATTACTTAGAAGATTTCAGTTACAAACAATAATAAAGAGTGAGATTTTAGTGTATGTAAATAAATAAGTAAACATATATATATATAAACTCAAACTATTGAGATTACCAACTGGGATTGTAGGTCTTAAACTAAAGGCTTTGTGGATACAGGCCCATGAAACATTACTTAAGATTTAAGTTACAAACAATAATAAAGAGTGAGATTTTAGTGTATGTAAATAAATAAGTAAACATATATATATATAAACTCAAACTATTGAGATTACCAACTGGGATTGTAGGTCTTATACAAAAGGCTTTGTGGATACAGGCCCATGAAACATTACTTAAGATTTAAGTTACAAACAATAATAAAGAGTGAGATTTTAGTGTATGTAAATAAATAAGTAAACATATATATATATAAACTCAAACTATCGAGATTACCAGCTGGGATTGTAGGTCTTAAACTAAAGGCTGTGTGGATACAGGCCCATGAAACATTACTTAGAAGATTTAAGTTACAAACAATAATAAAGAGTGAGATTTTAGTGTATGTAAATAAATAAGTAAACATATATATATATAAACTCAAACTATTGAGATTACCAGCTGGGATTGTAGGTCTTATACAAAAGGCTTTGTGGATACAAGCCCATGAAACATTACTTAAGATTTAAGTTACAAACAATAATAAAGAGTGAGATTTTAGTGTATGTAAATAAATAAGTAAACATATATATATATAAACTCAAACTATTGAGATTACCAGCTGGGATTGTAGGTCTTAAACTAAAGGCTGTGTGGATACAGGCCCATGAAACATTACTTAGAAGATTTAAGTTACAAACAATAATAAAGAGTGAGATTTTAGTGTATGTAAATAAATAAGTAGACATATATATATATATAAATAAATGAATAAATATAACAAAGTAAGCAGTTACCTGAAGTGAATTGAAAATGGTAAACACAATATGGATTCCAGCATTTGATGGATCAATTAGTGTTCCTATTCCAAGTCCCCAGGTGAGACCAAATATGGGCGTGAGAATAACCAGACATCTGATGATGACCATCACAGCATTTCTGTCCTCTGACTGTACGGTGTCCCCCACACCTCTCATTAGCATTTTAAACAGAACCACAATCAGGATGAGAAAGTTGATGAACACGATGGACAGTGCAGGGATAACAAATGCAAGAAGGGCCTTTGTCTTGTCCCAGTTGAGCCAACAAGCCTGGGTTCCAATGTACCCATTATATGAGGCTGTTGATGCTATAGTTACAACTGCGATGATAAAAGGTGCGCCATAGCCCACTGAGAAGCTAATAGCCAGCATTATGCATTTTGACATGTGGGAGAAAACCATGATGGTCCGGTACAAAAGAAGAAGGGCTGAGATCAGCATCCAAAAGAACATAGAAAGGTAAAAAAAGTGAATGAAAAACGTTGCTGCGGTACACGCTGGTATAATTTGTGTAGCTGATTCAACTTCAGCTTTTGTTATCGCTGCACCAATAATGAACCAGATATCAGCAATCAGGAGAGACACAGCGATGTTCACTATACAGACGTGGCGTATGTAGGAGGTAGTGTTCCTGGTCAAGGCCGTCCATATAAATGCCTCAATGATGAGGCATGCAACTAAACATGCCATCGATATGGTAACTCCAATATAAGTGATTATATCTAAAATGTATGCTAAAGCTGGTGGAATGGAAGTTGAAAACAAAACAGAGAAGGACGTGAGATGGTTACAGTGACACATGACATTGCCATTCATATCAGACACCAGATTACATCCTTTATTGTCCCATCCTCCTCGGTTCTTAAAAAGACTGAAATTCCAGAAAACACACTGAGGTCTGAATGTGAGGCTTTTGTTCAGTTTGTTGAATGAAAATGAGACATTATTAAAGTCGCCCTTCAACTTTACGAGCACTACCTCTGTATTAATCTTGTTGTCGTTGACACTGCTGTTGCTTGCATTCCTGGCAGGTAACACGATATTGAGTGTGGAGAATGTGAGGGTGGTAATGGTGAGGCCAGTGGACATGGTTGGAATAGTTAATAACACACTTCCGTTTAAAGTGTTATTAAAAGTGTTTTTAAAGTTGGTAACGCTTAATTGAGTCGTATTTGTTGTCAAGTTAAATGGCTGATCTGGAAGAACACCTGAAAAAAATTCCAAGGAGCCCAGTAAACTAGAGCTTGTATTCCCAGTTGTGTTGCTGTTTAATGTGCTCCAGGTGCCCGCTGATTCTCCAGAAATAAGGACATCCACTGTTTGCAGAATGCTCTGGGGATTGAATTACAAATATTATTTAGCTTCAAATTTATTCTGTGAACAGAATACACATTCTTTTTAACTTAATGTTAGATTGTTCCTCAAACTTAAAGAAGTATGTGTGCTTTAAAGGTGCTATATGTAGGATTTAGCCATAACAATGTAACTAATTCCTCTTTCAAGCAACCAGCCTTCAAACACTGTTAACATTTTATTTTTAGGTTTTGATATTTTAAAAGTCAGGAAAAATATTGTGGGATAATGCTTCCCAACAGTTTCCATAGGTTTCTTACAAAGGCACACCCAAAATTGCATAATTGTTTTAAATTGCATAATATGTCAAAGATGGAGAGGCGAGTTCCTATTGACAAACACTGTGGAAGGATAACTCATCAGGACCACATTACAATTCCAGTTCAGATGGCAAAATAAGTATTACAAAGTATAGGGAATAATTGCAATTAATCATTTTCATTTTTGAGATATCAAGATATACCGTATGTGAAGCTGGTCATGGAAAGAGAAAGTAGTCAATGTCACTTACAGTGCCATTACAAATTTTAGCTTAATTTTGGCATTGCTAACTATAGAACAATGAAGGCGTGAGGATGTCTTGAAATGAATTCAATATTTAATGGATTTTATGCTACCTCAAAGTAATTGGAACTTCTGAATTATTTATATACAATATATCAATTTCCAAAATGAACATTTTATGATTATACTAAATCAATAAACTTCGAACTGAGTTAATATTAAACTTCTAGCACAAAAATAGTGTATTTCAAATATGTCAAATAGTTTAAAAAAGCAAGTACATTTTTTATTCTTTAACTTACCTTCATCACTTCTTGGCTGATGTTCTTTGAAATCTGTGCGATGTTGGCAAGGATGTCTACGATGCTTGAAGTAGTATTAACGGATTGAGTGATACTAACTTGTAGACTTTGTGAGGTACTACTAAGTTCTTGAACAAATCCTAAAACACCTGCTTCAGTCAAACTCTGCGGAAGAAAACATGTTTAGAAAAAGACAAGAAAAGTCATACATTTCAAATCAGGACATCTAAAAGAAACATGACATTATGGATCAAATGTGGGTAGAAATATTACAGTGGTTAGAATGCTTTGAAAAAGCTGCTACCATACAACCTTTGTCCTAAAAAAATTATATTTTAATTTCAGGTAACATCAATAAAATATATATATATATGTATATATTCACACACAGTACTGTACCGGTATATAGTGATGGTTTTTATTTAAATATATATATATATTCACACACTCAGTACTGTATCGGTATATAGTGATAGTTTTGATTTTGTGGCTGAGATTAATGAATAATGGAGAAATTATTGTGATGTCTTAATTGCAAAAATCATCACAATTCATTAAATATGTTTTTAGGTGTCACGATGTAGAAGAACGGAGCCACACGCAGGAACAGGTTCGTTCTGTTAATTTATTGAACAGAACTCTGCATGCAATATAAAGTGGGTATAGAAAAGAATCACCCCCCTGTAAAATAATCACATTTAGTTTCTTTGCAGCCTGAAATGAAAACAGACAGACACGGTCTTTGTTTAACTCTGCTGTATGTACAACTCATAACATCCGAGTGGAAGATATAATACCAACTTGTCAGAAAAAAGAAATTACAAATTAAAAAACAGAATCAGAGTTGAAAAAAAATCACCCCCCTCCTAAAAATGAAAACCCAACCAGGTGTAGTTAATCACCTTCTCAATAGCACACAAAGCCAATTGACTTTCAATTGTGATCACCTGTTTTCATTTTGATTAGCTCAGCATGAAACAAGCTTTTCCTGAAGCATTTTAGTCCATGGTATAGTGCAACTGAAGACAACAACTATGGGTGGCAACGCATTGTCAAAAGATCTACGATGGATACAAAACAATTTTAAAGGCTTTATCAGTGCCTAGAAGCACAGTGAAGTCCATTATTAAGAAGTGGAAAGTATTTGGTACAACACAGACCCTCCCTGGGTCAGGTCGTCACTCTAAACTGGATGAAAAAGTCAGGAGGAAACTGGTCAGAGAGGCTACCAAGAGGCAAATCTAAAGCAGTTGTAGGAATTCATGACAAAGAGTGGTCATTGTGTGCAACAATACTACAAACCCGATTACAAAAAAGTTGGGACACTGTACAAATTATGAGTAAAAAGGAATGGAATTATGTCCAAATCTCACAAACTTATATTTAATTTCCAATAGAATATAGATAACATAGCAAATGTTGAAAATGAGACATTTTGAAATGTCATGCCAAATACTGGCTCATTTTGGATTTCATGAGAGCTACACATTCCAAAAAGTTGGGATAGGTAGCAATATGTGGCCGGAAAAGTTAAAAGTACACATAACGAACAGCTGGAGGACCAATTTGCAACTCATTAGGTCAATTGGCAACATGATTGGGTATAAAAGAGCATCTTGGAATGGCAGTGTCTCTTAGAAGTCAAGATGGGCAGAGAGAGGATCACCAATTCCCCCAATGCTTTGGCCAAAAATAGTGGAGCAATATCAGAAAGGAGTTTCTCAGAGAAAGATTGCAGAGTTTGAAGTAATTATCATCTACAGTGCATAATATCATCCAAAGATTTAGAGAATCTGGAACAATCTCTGTGCGTAAGGGTCAACGCCGTAAAACCTTACTGGATGCCCGTGATCTTCGGGCCCTTAGCCCTTGACGCCATGTCATCTGGACTAAAGAGGACAAGGACAACCCAAGTTGTTAACAGTGCTCAGTTCAGAAGCCTGTATCTCCCATGGTATGGGGTTGCATGATTGCGTTTGGCATGGGCAGCTTACAAATCTGGACAGGCACCATCAATGCTGAAAGATATATCCAAGTTCTAGAACAGCATATGCTCCCATCCAGACGTTGTCTCTTTCAGGGAAGACCTTTCATTTTCCAACATGACAATGCCAAAATTAGGCTCAGTAGTGTGTGTGGCCTCAGCGTGCCCGTATGTCCTCCCTACAATGCCTGGGCATGATCCTGATGAAGTGGTAGATGGTCTCCTGAGGGATGTCCTCCCAGACCTGGACTAAAGCACCCACCAACTCAGGGACAGTCTGTGGTGCAATGTGGCATTGGTGGATTGACCGAGAGATGATGTCCTAGATGTGCTCAATCAGATTCAGGTCTGGGGAAAGGGTCGGGCCAGTCCATAGCATCAATGCCTTCCTCTTGCAGGAACTGCTGACACACTCCAGACACATGAGGTCTAGCATTGTCTTGCATTAGCAGGAACCCAGGGCCAACTGCACCAGCATATGGTCTGACACGTGGTCTGAGGATCTCATCTCAGTACCTAATTGCAGTCAAGCTACCTCTGGCGAGCACATGGAGGGCTGTGCGGCCCCCCAAAGAAATGCCACCCCACACCATTACTGACCCACCGCCAAACTGGTCATGTTGGAGGATGTTGAAGGCAGCAGAACAATCTCTACTGAATCTCCAGAATCTGTCACATCTGTCACATGTGCTCAGTGTGAACCTGCTTTCATCTGTGAAAGGCACAGGGCGCCAGTAGCGAACTTGCCAATCTTGGTGTTCTCTGGCAAATGCCAAACGTCCTGCACGGTGTTTGTGTGTAAGCACAACCCCCACCTGTGGACGTCGGGCCCTCAAACATTGGGGTCTGTTTCTGACCGTTTGAGTGGACACATACACATTTGTTGCCTGCTGGAGGTCATTTTGCAGGGCTCTGGCAGTGCTCTTCCGGCTCCTTGTTGCTCAAAGGCGGAGATAGGGGTCCTGCTGCTGGGTTTTTGCCCTCCTATGGCCTCCTCCACGTTTCCTGATGTACTGGCCTGTCTCCTGGTAGCACCTCCATGCTCTGGACACTATGCTATTAGAAACAGCAAACCTTCTTGCCACAGCTCGTATTGATGTGCCATTCTGGATGAACTGCACTACCTGAGCCACTTATGTGGGTTGTAGCTTTTGTTAATTTATTGATAAACAATGTACTTACTGTAGATGTACATTTTATTATGCAATGTTTTGTGCAGAACCACTCCTTTATTGGGGGTGTATTGCTAACTGGCTATAATTTCCACCTGTTGTCTGTTCCATTTGCACAACACCATGTGAAATCGATTGTCAGTCAGTGTTGCTTTCTGAGTGGTCAGTATGATTTTACAGAAGTGTGATTGTTACATTGTGTTGTTAAAGTGTTCACTATATTTTTTTATACAGTAGCTCAAAAAAGTGAGTACACCCCTCACAATTTTGTTAAACTTATAACTTTTCTCGAGACAACACTTAAGAAATGACACTTTGCTACAATGTAAAGTAGTGAGTGTACAGCTTGTATAACAGTGTAAATTTGTGCTGCCATTAAGATCTAAACTGCTGACAACAAAAGGGAATTCACCTCTAAGTGACAATTTCCAAATTGGGCCAAAAGTGTCAATATTTTGTGTGGTTACCAATATTGTCCAGCACTGCCTTAACCCTCTTGGGCATGGAGTTCCCCAGAGCTTCACAGGTTGCCAATGGAGTCCACTTCCACTCCTCCATGACAACATCACAGGGCTGGGGAATGTTAGAGACCTTGTGCTCCTAAATAGGGTTTAGGTCTGGAGACATGCTTGGCCAGTCCATCACCTTCACCCTCAGCTTCTTTAGCAAGGCAGTAGTTGTCTTGGAGGTGTGTTTGGGGTTGTCATCATGTTGGAATACTGCTCTGTGGCCCGGTCTTTGAAGTTAGGCGATTATGCTCTGCTGCAGTATATCACAGTACATGTTGGCATTCATGGTTCCCTCAATGAACTGTAGCTCTTCAGTGCTGGCAGCACTCATCAAGGCCCAGACCATGACACTCCCACCACAATGCTTGACTGTAGACAAGACACCCTTGTCTTTGTACTCCTCACCTCATTGCTGCCACACATGCTTGACACCATGTGGACCAAATAAGTTTAGCTTGGTCTCATCAGACCACAGGACATGGTTCCAGTAATCCATGTCCTTAGTCAGCTTGTCTTCAGCAAACTGTTTGCGGGCTTTCTTGTGCATCATCTTTATAAGAGACTTCCTTCTGGAACGACATCCCTGAAAAACTATTAGATGCAGTGTGCATTGTATGGTCTGAGCACAGGCTAAACCCCCACCCCTTCAAACTCTGCAGCACTGCTGAAAGCACTCATACGTCTATTTCTCAAAGTTTTGGATATGTTGCTGAGCATGTGCACTCAACATCTTTGGTCAACCATGGCGAGGCCTGTTCTGAGTGGAACCTGTCCTGTTATTCACACCTGAGACCTTGTAACACTAATTAGTCACATTATACTGGGGAGGGAAAATGGCTAATTGGGCCCAGTTTGGACATTTTTACGTAGTGGTGTACTCACTTTTGTTGCGAGTGGTACAGACCTTAATGGCTGTGTGTTGAGTTATTTTGATGGGACAGCAAATTTACACTGTTATACAAGCTGTACACTTACTACTTTACATTGTAGCAAAATAAAATTTCTTCAGGTTTCTCATATAAAATTTTAACCAAATATTTACAAAAATGAAAAGAAAAATTAGTTATTTAGTAAAATTGCATCATTTGATGGATTGGCAAAATTAAAAACTTACAAACATCCAACCTTTAATTGCATTACATTTATTTAGAGAAAACAATAATCTGTCATCAAGAAAAAAAAGTGTGCTATGACTATTGGCAACCAGAGGTGGCCAAAGTACTCAGTAAAAGTACTTTTCTGAGTAACTCTGAGTTCACAAGTATTTGGAAGTCCCTACTTAAGACCAGTTCTTAATTTGTAAATTCCAAGGCCACGGAACATACAGGCCCACGAAAAGGAGAAAGATCCGGCTTGTTCAGAGCTAATGGAACAAATAGAAAAAAAACAGGCAAGTAAAATTCCTGAAAAGATTTGATTATCATGTCACGCATATACAACGCTCTTGTTTGTTTCTCCAGACTACAGGGACCAGTTGCTGTTCTGGGCTCACACCTCGCTAACCACCGGGCAAACAGGATTAACCCGCTCATTACAAGATGTACAATCCAAATACTGGTGGACCGAAATGGCTACAGACGTAAAACGTTGCATATCCTCCTGTTCCTCCTGCGCACAAAGTACCAGTCCCAGACACCTGCCCTACGGTAAGCTCTATCGAATAGCAGTACCACAGAGACCCTGGACACACCATCGATTTCATCACTGACCTACCTGTTTCGAACGGCTATACCACCATCCTAGTGGCTGTAGACTATTTTACCAAGTCATGTAAATTAATCCCCTTACCAGGAGTACCCACTGCATTACAAAATGCAGAGGCTCTGTTCCAACACGTCTTCAGATAATACGGCATTCCAGAAGACATTGTCTCTGACAGAGGGCCTCAGTTCACCTCCAGAATATGTAGAGCGTTTATGGAAAAGTTGGGGGTGTCTGTCAGCTTAACATCGGAGTACCACCCTCAATAATGCGGGCAGGTGAAAAGGACCAATCAGGAGATAGGGCGCTTCCTGCGCACTTAATGTAAATTACATTTAAGGAAAGGCTCTTTTACAGTTATTTTATTGAAAATTATTCATATTTAACAATATATTAACATTTTAAAATAGCCTACCTAAATATACAATAAGTAAACCTAAGTCATCTAACACACAAAAACTATAATTTAACAATAAACTGTTACATGTAACGTTACCACATTCCTGTCCCCTCCCGAACGCACCAGCTCATCCCAGTACTACAGGAAATACCAATGCATGTGAACGCATCCCTCCACTTCGGTCTCAATCACAGGAGTATTGATTACACCTGTTGTCTCCTGTCTGTATATAAACCCTCCAGTGCCATGAAGTCATCATGAGGTATTGTTTGTATTATTAAGTCGACATACTGAGCATTTTCCTGAACTGATTTCCTGGCTTGACCTAGTTTTTTGGATATCCTGATTTCTCTGTTTACCGGACTAACCCTTTGTACTTCTGGATTCTCCTGAACCTCCGTGTACTGACTCTTCGCCTGCCTGACCTGCTCACCCCCCGGAACGATCCCCCTTCTGCCTGAGAACCTGTCTTGTGAATCAACCTTCTGCCTGTACTACGAGCCCTGTCTGGTATCCGAACCTCTGTCTGCCTGAGTACCCGTGTTGTGTATCTACCTTCTGCCTGGCCTAAGAACCCGCTATATGTGTATATACCATTTGCCTGTCTGACTACCCTGTTTATGTGGAGAAACCCTACCATTGCTCATCGTTGTATCTCTTGAGAGTTTGCAATATTAAATTCATCTCATTATTCTTGTGGAGACCTTGTTGGGACTTGATCATTACAGAATACCTCACCCAAATTACACTACGGACATGGATCCGGTGGAGGTGAACGCTCGTCTCGAACAACAGGAAGGGAGGATCGACAAGCTGTGCCGTCTGCTCAGGCAATCATCCGTTGCCACGCAGCCTCCTGCAGTACAGGTAACACCCACATCATCCCCTTGCATTTTCCTGGCGAACCGTCATATTTCCCAGGCATAGAAATGTAAGGGTTTTCTGCTACAATGCTCACTATATATGACACATCACCCTCAACAGTTCCAAACAGACCGTCACAAGGTCGATTTTGTTATATCTCTCCTCACAGATAGAGCATAAGAGTGGGCAACCTCTTTATGGGCAGCGAACCATACAGACTTGAATTCGGAGGCCTCCTTTTTGCGTACATTTCGTGATGTTTTTGACCATCCTAGTACAGGCCGCAGCACAGGGGATCAACTCTGTGAAATCAGACAAGGTAGGCGAACGGCTGCGGATTACGCCCTTGAATTCCGCACCTTGGCTGCTGGGAGCGGGTGGAGCGATACTGCTTTGCTGACCATGTATAGAAGAGGACTCAATACAAACCTACAAGCAGAGCTGGCTTGCAGAGGGGATCAGACAGACTTACACCGTTATATTGCCATGTCCATTTCCATCGACAACCTTATGGCAGATAAAACACCCAGCAGACCCAGCAGGCAGCCACGTATGAGTTCCTTTACTACTCCTCTACCTAGACAGGTACACCCATCTGAACCAGAACCCATGCAATTAGGACGTTCCCCCCTGTCAACTACGGAAAGGCAACGACGCATGAGGGAACGGCTGTGTCTCTACTGTGGAGGCGCTCAACACCTCCTCCAGAACTGCCCTATTCGCCCTCCTAGACCTGGTCCTGGTGCCTACGACCCCAAAGGACAGGTAAGCCCCTCCACTTCATCTGTCTTAAACAAACAACAGCTCAACCTGCCTGTAGTACTCAAGGTAAACGGTGTCCAGATATCCACTCGGGCACTAGTTGATTCTGGGGCTGCGGGAAATTTTATTGACTGTTCGTTGGGTCAAGAATTGGGGGTTAACCTGATTGCTCTTTCCTCTCCATTAAGGATTAATGCCTTGGATGGCCAACCACTTGGAGCGGGATACATTACCCATCAGACCGGGCCCATACAGTTAAAAGTGGGGATTATTCATAAAGAAACTATTCACTTCATGGTATTGTCCTCCTCCCGCGAACGGCTTATTCTTGGATTCCCATGGCTTAGTGCGCACAACCCCATAATCTCCTGGTCTAAAGGTGATCTCCTTGCCTGGAGCGATAATTGTCAACAACACTGCCTGTCTGCCACCTGCAGGGCCACGTCAACTGAGGAGTGTCATGCCCTGCCTGCCACATACATACCCAAAGTATACGATCAGTTCCGAACTGTATTTTCTAAAGAACAAGCAGCAGTGCTGCCTCCACATCGACCATGGGATTGTGAAATCAAGTTGCTACCCGAGGCCCATTTCCCTAAGGGCCGGATCTACCCGTTGTCTCTGCCCAAAAAGGAGGCTATGAATACCTACGTGGACGAAGCACTACAACAGGGTTTTATTCGTCCGTCAACGTCCCCGGCGGCGTCCAGTTTCTTTTTTGTGGGAAAAAAAGTTTGTCCCTGTATTGACTACCGTGCTCTCAACGAAGTAACTGTGAAACACCAATACCCTTTACCACTGATCCTTGCAGCGCTGGAGCAAGTCGGCCAATCAACCATATACACCAAATTGGATTTACGTAGCGCTTACAACCTTGTGCGCATCAGTAAAGGAGATGAATGGAAAACCGCTTTTATCACACACAAAGGACACTATGAGTACCTGGTGATGCCCTACGGACTAACGAACGCCCCTGCCGTATTCCAGTCATTTATGAACGCAATATTCCAAGACATGTTGGATCACTTTGTAATCATCTACATAGACGACATTCTCATTTATTCTTCTTCCCTGTCAGAACACATTGATCACGTCAAGTGCGTTCTTCAACGTCTCCAGGAGAATCATCTTTATGTTAAAGCTGAGAAAAGCGCCTTTCATGTTTCCTCTGTTTCCTTCCTTGGCTTTGTGCTCACCCCAGGAGGGGCTATGATGGATGATAACAAGATCAACGCGGTGCGCAACTGGCCACTCCCTCGTACTGGAAAAGACCTGCAACGGTTCTTAGGGTTTGCGAACTATTACCGACGTTTTATCAGGGGATACAGCACTATCGCAGCTCCACTTCATGTCTTATCCAATTATAAAGGCACAGCGCTGTCATGGACGGAGGAAGCCCGTGCCGCCTTCAGGACCCTGACCAACAGATTCAGCACCGCCCCAGTACTCCATCATCCCAACCCAGCTCTCCCCTTTAACGTGGAAGTAGACGCCTCAGAGGTCGGGGTGGGTGCTGTTCTCTCCCAACTAAGTGAATCGGATAATAAGATCCATCCTTGTGCATTCTTTTCACGCAAACTGACCCCAGCAGAACGTAACTACGATGTAGGCAATCGAGAACTTCTGGCCATCAAACTGGCTTTGGAGGAGTGGCGACATTGGTTAGAGGGAGCTCGTCATCCTTTCCAGGTTCTCACCGATCACCGTAATTTAGAGTACCTCAAGAATGTAAAAAGGTTAAATTCACGTCAAGCCAGGTGGTCTCTGTTTTTTACAAGATTTAATTTCTCAGTGTCTTATGTTCCAGGCATGACGAATATCAAAGCTGACTCCCTCTCTCGCCAGTTTGCCCAACCTACAACAACCACTGCCCTGGAACCCATTCTTCCTTCAACCTGCATGGTAAGACCCATTCAGTGGGATATTGATACTCTCATTCAGGATGCACACAGAGCAGACCCAGCTCCGCCTGACACACCCCCTGGGAAAATGTTTGTGCCTGCTGCTATTCGTCCCAGGTTACTACAGTGGTGCCACACCTCCCTTAGCACGGGCCATCCAGGTATCACACGGACTACCCAATTGCTAACAAAAAAATACTGGTGGTCGTCTATTTGAGATGACGTAGCAGATTACGTCATGTCATGCCCCATATGTGCACAATCAAAGACTCCTCGCCAATTACCTGCAGGGAAATTGTTGCCCTTACCGGTCCCTCATCGACCCTGGTCCCATGTGGCCATGGATTTTGTAACCGACCTACCCATGTCAGACGGTTTCACCACTATATTAGTCATCACATACCATTTTTCAAAAATGTGTCGCCTTATTCCCTTAACGCAATTACCTACCGCCATGGAATTGGCGGAGTGTGATTTTCTCCATGTCTTCAGGTCATATGGCATCCCCGAGGACATCGTGTCGGACAGAGGACCGCAGTTCACTTCGAGGGTCTGGAAGGCTTTCTGGGAAAGGTTGGTAGTGAAGATCAGCTTATCGTCTGGGTACCACCCTCAATCTAATGGACAGACAGAACGCCTGAATCAGGTAATCGTCACCTTCCTACGACAACGTTGCTCTTCTCGCCCACAGGACTAGAGCCGTTTTTTGCCGTGGGTGGAATACGCCCAGAATTCCCTGGTCCAATCCTCCCTGGGTATCACGCCGTTTCAATGTGTGCTTGGCTACCAGCCTCCGCTGTTCCCATGGGACACAGAGCCCGCTCCTGTCGAGGCCGTCGAACAGTGGTTCACTCACAGTTCCCAGGTTTGGGACGCGTCCCATCAGCACCTCGTCCGCGCTTCGCGGATTCAGCAACGGCATGCAGACCGGAGAAGGGGACCCACACCACTCTTCCGCCCCGGTCAAAGGGTTTGGCTCTCCACCAAAGACATACATCAGCGTCTCCCCTGTAGGAAACTCACCCCGAAGTACATCGGCCCTTTCAAAATCACCCATCGCATTAACCCAGTTACTTACAGTCTGTTGTTGCCTCGCCAGTATCGTTTCTCTTCCTCCTTTCATGTGTCTCTGTTAAAGCCAGTGCGGTACAGCCCTATGCATCCTCCTGTGGCTGCCCGGGTGCCTCCTCCTCCGTTTGACGTGGATGGGTCTCCTGCGTATAGGGCGGCGGCCTTATTGGATTCCCGACGTCGCCAAGGCCTTCTTCAGTACCTGGTAGATTGGGAGGGGTACGGTCCTGAGGAGCGGACCTGGGTGCCTGCCGCGGATATCCTGGACCACTGTTTGGTCGCGGCTTTTCATCGTGATCATCCTACTTGTCCTGCGCCTCGGCCCCGGGGTCGCCCTTCCTCCAGGTCGTCCCGGCCGTCAGGAGCCGCCCGTGGGGAGGGAAGCTCTGTAACGTTACCACATTCCTTTCCCCTCCCAAACGCACCAGCTCATCCCAGTACTACAGGAAATATGCACGTGAACGCATCCCTCCACTTCGGTCTCAATCACAGGAGTATTGATTACACCTGTTGTCTCCTGTCTGTATATAAACCCTCCAGTGCCATGAAGTCATTGTGAGGTATTGTTTGTATTATTAAGTCGACATACTGAGCATTTTCCTGAACTGATTTCCTGGCTTGACCTCGTTTTTTTGGATATCCTGATTTCTCTGTTTATCGGACTAACCCTTTGTACTTCTGCATTCTCCTGAACCTCCGTGTACCGACTCTTCGCCTGCCTGACCTGCTCACCCCCCAGAATGATCCCCCTGCTGCCTGAGAACCTGTCTTGTGAATCAACCTTCTGCCTGTACTATGAGCCCTGTCTGGTATCCGAACCTCTGTCTGCCTGAGTACCCGTGTTGTGTATCTACCTTCTGCCTGGCCTGAGAAACCCTACCATTGCTCATCGTTGTATCTCTTGAGAGTTTGCAATATTAAATTCATCTCATTATTCTTGTGGAGACCTTGTTGGGACTTGATCATTACATTACACTATTAACAAGTAACAACAAGATAAATGTTAAGTTAGTATGCTAACTAAACCAGCTATCAGACCATATTTGCATTCTATGCAATATTCACCGTTTATCTCAGAAGTTCTCCCAAATTCTGTTCTCAGGAAACCATTTGGAAAACATTATTATCAACGTATGCCAACATATTTAGGGTGTTTTTATGTTTTAGCTGCCCATTTTGTTATTAGGCTATATTCGTCCTTCTGTTACATTGCACCGGCACATTTCATTTTGCGTGTTCTTGCGAAACCATTCTACACATTCCATAGCATTCAAAATTATATTTTAACGTTCACGGTTAAGCTTCCATCCCGATATTAACTTGCTAACTCTGGCATGAAAGTTGGGAAAATATGGTATTTTAAAGCCTACGTTTACGGTAGCTAGTTATCGGTAGACTACAGAAAAAGTGTGATATTTTTACGTCCGTTTCAGAGCACCAGAAGGAAAATATTTCAGTCAACACATTAAGGGGAACCGAAATGAGGAACCGAAGTTTGCGTTCTAATCCAGTCCGATACCTACCGGTTACATAGGAACTGGTTTCAGAGTGGAACGGGGTTTCGGTACCCAACCTCAACCAGGGCATCCCAGTACCTCGCATATCCCTGCCGTGGATGAGTGGTTTCAGTGTGCTGAGGAGTTATGGGAGGTGCCACATACAGGTCTTCAAAGAGCGATCCATCGATCCCAGATCCAGGCAGATCGACACCGTGCTACGGCTAACACATTCCACCCGAGACATGCCTCTCTAAACACCTTGCAGAAAGCTCTCCCAAATACATCAGTCCTTTTCCTGTAATCCGGAGAGTTAATGATGTCACTTACAACTTTCAATTAACTGCTCATTACCTCTCACCTACCTTTCATGTCTCTCCGGTTCGGGGTCCCCTGGACACTGATGTGCCGTCTGCTGTGCCTCCTCCTCCGCCCACCATCGCTGGAGAAACACTGTACTCCGTCAGATCCCTTCTGGATTCCAAATGGCACAACTGCCATTTGTTATATCTGGTTGACTGGGAGAGCTACGGGCTCGAGGAACAGAGTTGAGTCCCTTCTCACAACATTCTGGATCCCTCCTTACACCAGGAATTCCACCGCCTGCACTCTGACCGTCCTGCTCCCCGTCCTAGGGGGCATCAACACTCTCTCTCTCCTCTTCAGCGGCTGGAGCCGCTTCTCAGTGTGGGGGTAATGTTACGCCCATGTCCTCCTCCTGCCCTGGCCGCAGAGCTAGCTCCCCAGAATACTAAGGGACTCCTTAGTTCAGTGATGGTTTTCTCTAGCTACACTCTATGTTTGGTTATGGTGATCGCTAACCACTCTATGTTTGGTGATTATGCACACATGTGCACTTTGGCACAGCTGATTTATGTTATTAATCAGTTGGGTACTTAAACCCTACGTGCTAGAGAACCATTGTCGATTAATGTTTATGTATGCAGTCCATGTAAGCTGTTGAAGTCCTCTCTCATTTCATTAAAACAACTCTATCGTGCTCTTGTCTCCTACCAACTGCAACAACTATACTTGTTTCTATAATTAAATGATAATTAACTGACTTCCTTTATCCTTTTTCTATGAACTTTTATTTCTTCAATAGACTAAACATTTTAGTTAGCTCATCGAGAATTTTACTGAAATGACAAGACTAGTTTCAGTTCTTAAGAAGATTCCGCGCTTGCACTGACCCTGAAAATTCACCTCAAAATGCATCAAAAATGCAAACACAAGATTTTTGCGGAACCTCAATGGGAAATAAAGACAAACAAGACAGATAACAACGTTGAACACTACACAAACAATATTTATATTTTTTCATTTAGGCAATTAATTTTAATAGTGACACAGGTGCCGGTTCCAAAAAAAAAGGTTCCGGATCCAAAGTTGATCAGGTTCACATCTTACCAGTGACCATGATTGATATTTCCTTTACTCTTTCTAATTGTTTTATAGGTTACTGTTAAGATATGAACTCCCTTTACCTGGTGAATTTGGTTTTAAGTTGGGACTTCCCAAAACTTTTAAACTCAGAGTTACTCAGAAAAGTACTTTTACTCAAGTAAACGTCCACCTCTGTTGGCACCCCTGAATTTTATACTTTGTACAACCTCCCTATGCCAATATAACAGCACTGAGTATTCTCCTGTAACATCTAATAAGGTTGGAGAATACAGAGCAAAGAATCTAAGACCATTTCTCTTTACAGAATATTTTCACATCATCCAAGGTCCTTGGTCCTCTCTTATGGTCCACTGTCCTCTTCTGCTCAGCCCACAAGTTTTCAATAGGATTTAGGTCAGGGGAATGAGATGGCCAAGGCAGAGGCTTGACTTTGTGTTCAGTGAACAATGTGTTGATTTGGACATATGTTTCTCAGGACATATGCCTCTGCGAGGCAGACAGATTCAGATAAAAATTGTCCTGGTTTTATGATGCCACATAGCCCAACAAGATTAGGAGGAAAAACCTTTGGAGGAAAAACAGGCCAACAACATCACAGAGCCTCCACCATACTTAACAGTGGAGATCACCATCCATTTTACACCAAACCCACCGTGAGAAAAAAAGCTTGATTTTTGCTTCATATGACCATAGCACTCGGTTCCAGTAATATTCCCAATAGTGTTTAGCATACCCAGGTGCTTATGTTTGTGGTGTGATGACAGGAACTACTTGTATCTGGCACTCCTTCCAAATAATTGGTTGGCATGGAGGTGGTGTCTTATGGTAGTTTTGGAGACTTTGTGACATCATGGTCATCCCCACAGTGATCTTTGTTTTTTTTGCCTCTCTTACCATCCACCTCACTGTGTGTGGTGGCAAAATAAACTTGGGTCCCCCTACAGGCAAGTTTGTAAAATAAAAAAATGTATTTTGTGTCACCTCCTATTTGTACCCCACTGAAACCGGAAGTCATGGATTACTGCCTGAAATTTCCTAAACACTATGCTTAAAACAGTTTCTAGGGGCAAAAATGTTTTTGTTAGATATTAATTATTTCATGATGACTGATTCTTTTCTCTTAATAATTGTTTTTTGTTTGTTATTCATAATAAATTTGCTAAGATTTCAAACACACTTCTTTCACACTGTAATTATGTCATCATTGTTTGTAGAATTCTTTGTGAAATAATGAATTTAATACATTTTGGAATAAGGGTGTAACATAACAAAATGTAGAAAAAGTGATGCACTGTGAATACTCACCGAAAACACTGTACTTCAACTAAAGGTTGGATGTTTGTAATTTTTTTCATTGTGACATTATGCTAGTTCACTAAAAGATGCATTTTTACTCACCTGCTTTTGCACATTTTACTAGGGGTCCCAATAATTTTGTATATACATGTACCAGACATGATGCTCTAAAGTGTAATACTACGTTCAAATAAGTTTGTTAGGTGTTATTATAATAATTAAATGAATTACCTGAGAAGTAATCAATAGGTTATTGATTTGTGGCAAGACACCTTTGGAAAAGATTAAAAACATTAATGGCCATCCGTATTATTGTAGTGAATTATAAATGTACTTAGTGACATCTTTGTGTTTTTTTTCTCTGTATAAATTACATAATAGCTAGACGGATATGGTGTAGACTGTGAAGTTTAAGATAAATTTAAATCAATATCAGGTGAACCATATAAAAAATACCAGATGAACATATTGTGTAGTCACATTTACTGTAAAAGTAAAAAAATATTCCATTGTGTGATCCAAGTCTCTGAAACCTTTGCATATATAGTTAAGCTAATAAACAAAAAATATGTTTCAGGCCTTTTTGATAATCTTTACCAAGTGGACTAGATATTCTGAAGAGCAATTAATCTCTCTCTCTCGCTCTCTCTCTCTCTCTCTTGCTCTCTCTTGCTCTCTCTCTCTCTCTCGCTCTCTCTCGCTCTCTCTCGCTCGCTCTCTCTCGCTCGCTCTCTCTCTCCACAGTCGTATGCAAACGTTTAGGCACCCCCAACAATTTCCATTATTTTAATTTATAAATAATTTCAATTTGATCTATCAAATAACTGAAGGACACAATAATATTTCAGTAGTGAAATTAGGTTAATTGGATTAATAGAAAATGTGCAATATGCATCAAAATTAAATTAGACAGGTACATAAATTTGGGCACCCTGGTCATTTCTGGGTTATTTGAATACCTGTAACTTCCCAGCACTGATTAATTGGAACACATGATTGGTTTTGTGAGTTTATTAAGCTTCATAGACAGGTGCACCCAATCATGAGAAAAAGCATTTAAGGTGGACACTTGCAAGTTGTTGTTCTCTTTGAATCTCCTCTGAAAAGTGGCAACACGTGGGCCTCAAAACAACAGCCAGAAAAACAAAAGTAATCAATTGAGTCTGTAGTAAAATTTGAACATTCACTAGACGTTTGGCTGAAAAAGTTTATTTTGAAACCTGGTGAGAATTTTCAAAAACAGCCCATAGACCACCACCAAAAAACATCTTGCTGCAGATAGTGTCAATGTGCATCGTTCAACAATTAAGCACTTTTTGCACAAGGAGAAGCTGTACGGGATAGTGATGTGGAAGAAGCCTTTTCTGCACACGCCACAAAAAGAGTTGCTTGAGGTAGTGTATGCAAACCTGCATTTGGACAAGCCAGCTTCATTTTGGAAGAAGGTGCTGTGGACTGATGAAACAACGATGTAATTTGGTCATACCAAGGGGCAAAAGAAAACAGTGTTCCAAGACAAACACTTGCTACCCACAGTAAAATGTGGTGGATTTCCATCATGCTGTGGGGCTGTGAGGCCAGTGTCGGTAGTGGGAATCTTGTTAAAGTTGAGGGTTGCATGGATTCCACTCAATTAGGGATGCTCTTATTGACCGTTTAACCGTTAACCGAAAGTAAAACATTTGACTGATTAATACTATCAGTTAAACGGTTAAGATGTTTTTTTTTACGTATATATAGCCTATGTTAGTTAAATCACGTGGTGCGTTGACACGCGCAACCAGAGCCTGGCGCTTCATTTTGAAAGGTGGGGAGATATAAGTAATGAGGTGCGAACTATACCGGCTGCCTGTTTTGCGTCTGCAATGCATTCCTCAATTAAAATGACAACCCTTGGACATTTATGATGACTGTGATATTAACTTGCTTTCATTTTTTCATGTACAGAAACGTATAACGCTATCGTATTGGGAAGCATATATTATTTTATCAGCTATAATTCATCATGCTCCTGATGCATCAATTAAATGGGTGCACTCGGCAGATATTGTATAGTTAGTAACATAACGCATAGCAAGCATTATCAACATTTTGTTTTCTGTTAATAAAATATAGCCATTATTTGCAGTAGGCCTCCTGTAAGCAACAACCTTGTTCCTGATTGTCATCGACTGTTTTCATTATATAATTTGACAACTCGGTAAACACTGCATCAAGGCTACTTTCCTTTGATTGAAAACAGAAAGTGAAAACGTCTACGACAAATTTTCTGCGACAATGGACTTTACGCCAGTGTAGTTTGGTGAAACCAAACATCGACACAGCTTTAGTATGAAACTAACTAGTTTCATCGTATCATTTAGTGTGGACTTTGCACCCGAGTGAACTTATACGCAAAGCTGGTGCACCCGGCAGCTGTTGTTGATCTGTTCTGTATGCTCTTTAGACATTAAAACAAATCCGTGAAAACAAATGTTTGTATAGTGAAAGGGTTACAGACACTCGTCAATTTAATTTTTTATTTAAAGCCAATTGAATCTTATAATCTTATCAGTTAACGGTTAATAATCGGTTAATGAGTTCCGGTTGTCGGTCAGGAAAATTACCCGAAATGAGCATCCCTACACTCAATATCAGCAGATACTTGAGAATAATGTAGAGGAATCAGTCACAAAGTTGAAGTTACGCCAGCACTGGATATTTCAACAAGAAAATGACTTAAAACCCTGCTCAAAATCTACTCTGGCATTTATGCAGAGGAACAAGTACAATGTTCTGGAATGGCCATCCAAGACTGCAGACCTGAATATCATTGAAAATCTGTGCAATGATTTGATTGGGCTGCCCATAGTCGGCAACCATTAAACTGAACTGGAGATGTTTTGCAAGGAGGTATGGTCCAAAATACCTTCATCCAGAATCTAGACACTCATTACAGGCTATAGGAAGTGTCTCGAAGCTGATATTTCTGCTGAAGGAGGCTCAACTAAATATTGATAAGATATCACTGTTCATAAATTTGGGCACCAGTCTAATTAAGTTTTTATGCATATTGGACATTTTCTGTTCAACCAATAAACCTAATTTCACAACTGATATATTACTACTGTGTTAGTAATTAGTTATTTGATAGATCAAAATGAAATTGCTGATCCAAACACCCAGTTATTTGTAAAATCATGGATTGTCAGGGGCCTTAACTGTTGCACACAACTATATATATATATATATATATATATATATATATATATATATATATATATATATACTCACCTAAAGGATTATTAGGAACACCATACTAATACTGTGTATGACCCCTTTTTGCCTTCAGAACTGCCTTAATACTACGTGGCATTGATTCAACAAGGTGCTGAAAGTATTCTTTTGAAATATTGGCCCTTATTGATAGGATAGCATCTTGCAGTTGATGGAGATTTGTGGGATGCACGTCCAGGGCACGCAGCTCCCGTTCCACCACATCCCAAAGATGCTCTATTGGGTTGAGATCTGGTGACTGTGGGGGCCATTTTAGTACAGTGAACTCATTGTCATGTTCAAGAAACCAATTTGAAATGATTCGAGCTTTGTGACATGGTGCATTATCCTGCTGGAAATAGCCGTCAGAGGATGGGTACGTGGTGGCCATAAAGGGATGGACATGGTCAGAAACAATCCTCAGGTAGGCCGTGGCATTTAAACAATGCCCAATTGGCACTAAGGGGCCTAAAGTGTGCCAAGAAAACATCCCCCACACCATAGCACCACCACCACCAGCCTGCACAGTGGTAACAAGGCATGATGGATCCATTTTCTCATTATGTTACGCCAAATTCTGACTCTACCATCTGAATGTCTCTACAGAAATCGAGACTCATCAGACCAGGCAACATTTTTCCAGTCTTCAACTGTCCAATTTTGTTGAGCTCTTGCAAATTGTAGCCTCTTTTCCTATTTGTAGTGGAGATGAGTGGTACCCGGTGGGGTCTTCTGCTGTTGTAGCCCATCCGCCTCAAGGTTGTGCTTCACAAATGCTTTGCTGCATACCTCGGTTGTAACGAGTGGTTATTTCAGTCAAAGTTGCTCTTCTTTTAGCTTGAAGCAGTCGGCCCATTCTCCTCTGACCTCTAGCATCAACAAGGCATTTTCGCCCACAGGACTGCCGCATACTGTATGTTTTTCCCTTTTCACACCATTCTTTGTAAAACCTAGAAATGGTTGTGCGTGAAGATCTCAGTAACTGAGCAGATTGTGAAATACTCAGACCGGCCCGTCTGGCACCAACAACCATGCCACTCTCAAAATTACGTAAATCACCTTTCTTTCCCATTCTGACATTCAGTTTGGAGTTCAGGAGATTGTCTTGACCAGGACCACACCCCTAAATGCATTGAAGCAACTGCCATGTGATTGGTTGAGTAGATAATTGCATTAATGAGAAATTGAACGGGTATTCCTAATAATCCTTTAGGTGAGTGTATAATAACAACAAGTGTGTAATGGTAAAGACCACATTTGATAAAAATGTATATTCTTAACAATATCCTAATGACACTGCTCAAAGAAATAAAGGGAACACTAAGATAACACATCCTAGATCTGAATGAATTAACTAATTGTATGGAATACTTTCATCTTTACATAGTTGAATGTGCTAACAACAAAATCACACAAAAATGATCAATGGAAATCAAATTTATCAACCCATGGAGGTCTGGATATGGAGTCACACTCAAAATCAAAGTGGAAAACCACACTACAGGCTGATCCAACTTTGACGTAATGTCCTTAAAACAAGTCAAAATGAGGCTCAGTAGTGTGTGTAGCCTCCACGTGCCTGTATGACCTCCCTACAACGCCTGGGCATGCTCCTGATGAGGTGGCAGATGGTCTCCTGAGGGATGTCCTCCCAGACCTGGACTAAAGCATCCGCCAACTCCTGGACAGTCTGTGGTGCAACGTGGCATTGGTGGATGGAGCGAGAGATGATGTCCCAGATGTGCTCAATCGGATTCATGTCTTGGGAATGGGCGGGCCAGTCCATAGCATCAATGTCTTCTTGACCCAGGGCCAACCGCACCAGCATATGGTCTCACAAGGGGTCTGAGGATCTCATCTTGGTACCTAATGGCAGTCAGGCTACCTCTGGCGAGCACATGGAGGGCTGTGCGGCCCCCCAAAGAAATGCCACCCCTAACCATTACTGACCCACCACCAAACCGGTCATGCTGGAGGATGTTGCAGGCAGCAGAACGTTCTCCACGGCATCTCCAGACTCTGACACATCTGTAAAGTGCTCAGTGTGAACCTGCTTTCATCTGTGAAGAGCACAGGGCACCAGTGGCAAATTTGCCAATCTTGGTGTTCTCTGGCAAATGCCAAACGTCCTACACATGTTGGGCTGTAAGCACAACTCCCACCTGTGGACGTCAGGCCCTCATACCACCCTCATGGAGTCTGTTTCTGACCGTTTGAGTGGACACATGCACATTTATGGCCTGTTGGAGGTCATTTTGCAGGGCTCTGGAAGTGCTCCTCCTGCTCCTCCTTGCACAAAGGCGAAGGAAGCGGTCCTGCTACTGGGTTGTTGCACTCCAACGGCCTCCTCCACGTCTCCTGGTGTACTGGCCTGGCTCCTGGTAGCGCCTCAATGCTCTGAACACTACGCTGACAGACACAGCAAACCTTCCTGCCACAGCTCACATTGATGTGCCATCCTGGATGAACTGCATTAACTGAGCCACTTGTGTGGTTTGTAGACTCTGTCTCATGCTACCACTAGAGTGAAAGCACCGCCAGCATTCAAAAGTGACCAGAACATCAGCCAGAAAGCATAGGAACTGAGAAGTGGTCTGTGGTCACTAAATGCAGAACCACTCCTTTATTGGTTGTCTTCCTAATTGCCTATAATTTCCACCTGTTGTCTGTTCCATTTGCACAACAGCACGTGAAATTGATTGTCAATCAGTGTTGCGTCCTGAGTGGACAGTGTGATTTCACAGAAGTGTGATTGACTTGGAGTTACATTATGTTGTTTAAGTGTTCACTTTATTTTTTTGAGCAGTGTATTTATTTTATAATTTTTTGTTGTAATTGTAATGTCCACAATTTGACTTGCAATGGGAGGGACTATTTTTGGAGAAAAAAAAGAGACCAAAATCCACATCATTATCTGAGAAGTAGATGGTTATTTCCCAAAGTTTTTGAATGGACACACAGGGCTGCCCATCTCTGTTCCTGGACATCTACCATCCTAGAACTATTCTTCAAGCCTAATTTAGCACCCCTGAATAATTAGCTAAATTAAATCTAAAATAGTTTGACAACAATGAGGGATGGAGAGAAGTTAAGAGTTCCGGGAACAGGGTTGGGCAGCTCTAGGCTACAGTATAAACTGTGTTGTGTAGTTACCCAAAGCTGGCAACACTATCTGAAAGCAAATAGCTAACCTTTGCCTTGTTAGTGCTAGTTTTTTGAGTTACATAACAAAGATGCTCCAGCAGGTTTTTTCAACAGTTTTTGGCAAATTTGTCAACATTGCAATGTAGAAGTTTCTCTTTCATTAATAATTTACATTTCAAAATAATATCATCTGGTAAATGTCAGTTGGTTAATTGGCTTTGTGCTCTAACCATATTACAAACACTTCACTCCACCTGTACAACATTTTGGCTCAGGTCTTGACATCAAAAAATGTATTGCACAAAATGTGTCCAATTAATACAGTACATTCTTGAAGATTATTAATTGACAAAGCTTTGTAGAACCAAAGCGCAGTTACACAATCAACACCCTGAAAATGATTCAGTGCTGCTGCTGTTTTTGAATAATGTTGATTTAGGATCATTCTTTGTGGAATAATTATTTTTTTGTTTTTATTTGGCAGACCCTCTTATTTACAGTGACTTACAGTAAGTACAGATCCATTTGGAGCAACTTAGGGTAAAGTGCTTTAGGATGTTTGTCCCAGTTGGAAAACACACCTACAACCTGCTGTTTACAAGTTAGACTACCTAACTACTAAGCTATCTGATACAACTCAATGTTTGTAACATCCCTACCAATGTGTTCTCCAATGTAAAAAAAAATGTTTAAAGACTCATTGAGTGTCATATTTCTTACAAGCAAGGAAAAAAAGGTTTACATATTTTTACAACTACAGGTTTGCGAAAACACAAATATTACTATTAACAAATATATATTTTTTCTAACACCACCCTAAGATTTCAAAGGGGTTTTTAATCACCTAAAATTACGGATGTCTGTATAAAAAAAGAGCCCTAATTCCTAAATCTTATCATAGAAAAGTTCTTAGTCACTGTTCCATTTAGTGTTGGAGCACAAAGCCAAAACAACAACAAAAGTGTAATTGACCAAATACTTTTAGCCCTCAATGCATATATCATACTGTTTTTAGTCATGTTGTCATATCTATTTATCAATGTATATATTTTAAAACTTACCAAGTGGTGGTTTTGTAGAAGGAGTTGTAGTTGGTGTTGTTGTTGAGGTGGTTGAAATTACTCTAGTTACTGATGGCATTAATTCAGCATTTAGTATTTGTCATTAGAACTTGCAAAAAATGTTATATCATATGTATACTGACAGACTTACTGCTATATGTGATACTGCCCGGAATAAACCCTTTAATTGCTGCAAGTCCTTTATTAGCTTTAATAATATCACTTTCATTTGCAGATGTGGCCTGAACAGAAATGTCGACTATAACACTTCCAGGTCTGTAAACAAGAAACAAAGAGAAAAATCTAATTAAGACATGTTCAAGTTACACAACATATTTTAATAACATCAGGTTATACCAATGATAACCTACCTGAAACTGATCAATGCTGCTGACATAAACCCTGGCAGGTTATCCATATACTGTTTTTTGACCTGTGTGAGACAGTGAAATTGACAATGTTAACACACTTTTTGAAAGATGTATAATACAACGTCTTTGTTTATTTAATTGTGTCAACAGTATTTATATACTTACAACTGGTTCAATTGATGACCTGAGGTCAATATAAACACTACTATTTGTGTTTAAATAATCAGATGTGAATGTTAAATTCAGACCAAATGATATGGTTATCAAATAAAGATCTGAAAAAGAATAATGAAAAATATACTTTAATTAGATAAAATTGTTGCTCTCTATACAATATAAAGTATCTTATTATTTATTGTGTTCATTTAACAGTTGATGTTGGTTTTGGTAGTGGTGATGCTGCTGTAGGAACATTAATAAAAGGGTTGATATAATGTATTCATATCGAATGTGCAATGTGTTGATTAGCGTAGTCAATATATTCATGTTTTTGAGTGGTGAGTAATCTTGCGTAGTAACACTCGGTCAGCCATCACACATTTTCAATTGAACAAATGGTAGAAATAAGATCTATTTGTTTACAGATGGTTCCGGTGTTCAGGTGTCTTAGACTTGACAAGAGAGAAGAAGTGACATAGCGATAGATTGTTTTTATTTCACTTGCTCAGGAAAGGTTTCCATTTTGGGCAGTAGATGTGATGATCCCACTAATGCGATCATAAATGTGTCTATTAAAGGTACAATATGTAGTTTTCCAAAACAATAACAAAATACATACTTTGCATTAAAAAAGCTAACATCACTATACCTATATATATATACCTATATATATATATATATACCAGCCGCGGTCGGTGGATCTTAATTGGGGAGGACGGGCTC